>JALBCR010004085.1:0-77969 GCA_030710515.1 Abscondita cerata | reverse complement strand
AAATACAATCCCATGAAACCGATAAAGAGGGGATACAAAATTTAGAGCCTTGCAGATCAAAACGGTTATATATCCAAATTTGAAGTTTACCAAGGGAAAAAAAGAATTAGAAGAAGAATTCTGTAGTTTTGGTCTTGGAGAGCGTGTCGTTCTATCGTTAACGAAAGGGTACTGGAGCCAACAAAGAATCGTTTATTTCGATAATTTCTTTACGTCTATTCCATTGCTGGAAAGGCTTCGTGTCAATGACACTCTTGCTTGAGAAACAATTCGCCAGAACAGGAAAGATTTTTCCAAAAACTTGGCCGAAAGACTAGTCCCTGAAACGGGGAGATTATGATTACCGTTACTCCAATACAAATATAGGAGTCTACAAATGGAAGGATAATCGAGTAGTTCACCTGGCAACAAACTTCCATGGAACTGAGGAAAGTACTGTAAAACATACAGAGAGAATGGGGAAAATTATAAGTAAAATGTCTTTCAGTTGTTGAAGATTACAACCGCCATATGGAGGGTGCTGATCACGCTGATCAGTTGCAAACAAGTTATGGGATAAACAGTAAGTCAAAAAAATGGTGACACCGACTGCCAACTATATGAAAAAATTAGTACCCCTCGAGTTTCGACGATTTGTCGCTTTAGGATTGATAAATATGAATGCGGTTGGGGAACCGCGGTAAATCAAGCCGAAAGCAGTACCAAAACGCCGGAAATATAATTACAGCGTGCCTGACCACCTTCGTTTAGGCAACAGGTGCAGCCATTAGTTTATATACGACGAAAAAGGGGTCGATGTGAGTATTGAAGTAACAATGCTATACAATCGCGGCCTTATGGTAAATGTAGTGCCTGTGGTGTTTTTTGCTATATCACGATGTTAAATATTAAAATGAATCTTTAATATTACACGTTTGTAAAGAAATACTGTATACTTCATTCAACACCTTCACCTTATGAAAATCCTGACGGTACTTGTTAGCCCAAAATTTTAAAAAGTACAAGTTATATTAAGACACTTAAGAAGAGTTATATGTCAAAAAAAGTACGAAAAAAGTTGTTTTCTTAAGGTTGGGCAACAAAGGGTTAAGGTGGGTTCTGCATTATGTCTAAATTCTCTCCATCTTTCACAAAAGAAAACGTGTGCTCAACTGTGTCTTCTATTTCATGACAGTAGACATCCAGGGTTTATACGTCTTTTAAATTTGTGTAGATTTTTATAAAAACATCCGTGACCTAACAGGATTTGTGATATACAACATCCTACCTCTCCATGTTTTCTATTATACCACGGTGTGATTTGTAGAATCAGCTTCTTTGTCAGGTCCAGGTTCCGGTCCCGGTCCCACATCGTTTCATTCTTGTTCCCATTTAATAAGTGTCTCATTCCTTGTTGCATTTCTTTTTTTTTGGCACCAATGTTATATTTCCGTTTTTGGCCAATAGATGTAAGGGAATGGTGGACGCGATTACAAACAAAGCTGATATGCTTTGCAAATATTTAGAGATGTTTTTCTTTGAAACGTAATTTTATATTTTTGGCGACTTAACCAGTACATCGAAATAGGGTCTGCATATAAAATAATTGAATTAGTCACGTTGCTGAGTAATCTTCTCTTACTGTACTTGATGTATTTATTACTGGTCAACAGTCTGTTTAAATTGTTTGCCACATTGTTGGCTTTTTAAATGTTTTCTTAAAATGAGCTTAAGTTGTGGCCAAGATGAACGCCAAGATATTTCAGTGCCCTAATGTTACTTATTGTTTCATTGCTTATGTTAACAGTTTTGAATTTGTATCTACTGGCTAAAATAAGTAGTTCACTTAGCGTGGTAGATAAAATAGTATCATAAAGAACATTCCATAGTTTTGTTTGGCTCCGAATGTGACCTTCTTTGTAACTTCGATGACTTTTGGAATAGCGTCTACTGTTGATTTACCCTTCTGAAATCCAAATTGTCATGATGAAATACCTCTGTTACGTTTATATCAGTAATAAGTCTTTGGTTTATTATTCGTTCATAAAGCTTCCTCAATACTATCTAGTAGACTGATCGGTCTATACGTCTTAGTAGAACCAATGTCACATTTTTTCTACTAATATAAGATTGGCAGATTTCCATTTACTCAGGAATTTCCTTTCTTTCAACAGCTGGTCAAACGCCGTCATACGACAAACTCCGGTGGAATACCGTCAGGCCGGGTGCTTTACCAGTTTTAATTAATTGTGCTGCGTTTATAATTTCCTGTATGGTACAGCTAGCTACGTTGTCATCAATTGGTATATCAGGCCATTGGAGTTTGGTTGTATTCGGGAAAAGATTTTTGTATGACTTTGGTTGCTTCTTCGGTATTGAAGTTGATTGGACTGACCTTCCGCATTTTTATAGGAGGTACCCCATATATCTTCGTCGGTTTCTACTAGCAGTTTATTCCAAGCCTCTTTTTGCTTGCGTTGATACGAATTTTTAATTCATTTCTAAGGACTTTATAATTCGTGACCATTTCCACAGGAGGGTTTGTTTTTTTATGGTGGTAACGGCTTATAGTTCTACGTAAAGATGTGCATTGTTTTCTTCATACGGCTATTTCGTTGTTTCATCAGTATACCGTTTGTTTCTTTAATGCAGAAAACCCTAGTTTAATTTTCTTAAAGTGCTCTTCACATACCTATGTTTTGTAAAATTGTAATTAGAGTTTTGTAATTGTTTGCCTTAATGTTAGTATGTTTTATTTTGGAAATAATTTCAGTCATGACTCCAGAATTATAGATATATTTGATTGCTGTAGACTTATTATTATTTGTTTGATTGTTAACTGATATTGCGATGTTGGGTTAAATTTTCCTTCAAGCTCACGTTCCAATTGACTAACGAATCTGTACAGAATGTCACATCGATAAATGAAGTTCCATTTTTGTTTTGGAAAGTCGGAGTTTTGCCTTGGTTTATCGTTACTAGGTGGTTTGCTAATGCCCATTCTGTAACCAGTAATCCTCTTACGTTTTCAATAGGGTATTCCCAGAAAGCAAATTTCGCGTTGAAAATCTTCCGCGATTATAGAAAGATTATTTTTTTAATTGACATTTTCGATACCTGTTGAAGAATTGTGTCTACCTCTTTGATGGAGAGCCTTGGAAAAGATACACCGAACAATACCGTATTGAATTGACGGTGTACAACCGATAAAACCATTTCCGGAAAACACCTCGCTAAGGTGAATTTTATTTAATATTAACTTTTAATTTTATTTAATTTTTTAGTGTTATTTGTTCTGTTACTCATATCACTCGAATCCCGCCCGTCTCCGTTTAGGATAGTACATTCAACACCTACGGTTGCAAAAAACTCGACGCTTATGAAATAAATGTGTTCTTTTGTTGGCATACTCACTCTAAGGAAGGCCTTCTTGTTGAAGGAACCCTATCAACTAAAATTTAAAGCAGTAATAATAATAAATCACATAATTACGTATTTACATATTCTCTTTATTTATTAATATATTATACTTGTAGAGACATAATGTAAGGCGTTGGATTGCGCAAAGTGAACTAGGAGAGTCACGTAATGTTCGTCCTGGAAGGTTTCGTGTAACCACTGAGGCTGAAGATGATGTGATTGGCCAAAATCAACTGAGATTTGTTACGTCAGTTTACATAAGAGAAAATCTAGGACTGGGGTGTAGTATAAGAACCATCCGACGTAGGTTTAATTCAAGGGAATACATACGTGTATTAGGGGATGTATTGTTACCGATCGTAAGGGCAATATTTCCCAAAGCAGAACTTCAAAACATATCGTTTTGGTGCAAGATAATTGTAGTATACACACCGCTCGAATTGTGGACGAATGGGGAGGGGCTAATTCGACCGATTTAAATCAATTGAAAATCTGTGGGCTGCCATGGATCTAATAGAGCATGTTACGACATCAGTGGGAATCGATCCGAAATTCTCAAATTTGTGAAAATCTTGTAAACAGTATGAGGAGGCGTTTAGAAGAATACATTAAATGAACTGGTGCCCTCTTTGTAGGGTTTGAGTCTTATCTGTTTGATGTGATGTGAACTCAGATTTTAAAATCTGATTTTTAAGAGTCCTCGGGGTCTCATCATAGTCCACTGTCATAATAATATTATTAAATATCTCAAATATTTTTTTTCTTTTATTCACCGATAATTTACAACACCTTCTTGAATAGTGTTAACAATATGAATTTAAGGTACCAATCGTTCGTTTTCATAAAAAAATTGACACATTTCGTGATTTAGGAGTAAACTCGAATATTAATTTACATAGCACTTGAAGGGGTTCATCAGTCCTTCTCAAACAAACTAAATGTTTTAAAGCACTACGTTTTTATATTTTTTTGCGGTCTCCAATTTAAGTCGTAGCCTATTAATTGTTTTAATCTCTGTAGGGAATTTACTAATTTTTACCGTCAATTGTATAGAAATCTATACTAATTTTGTTCTCGTTATTTTCAAATGATGATTTTAAGTTTAATCAAAAGTAGTAGACCATGTTAAAATATGATTCTCAAGGTTACAGCCTCATAATATCCTTAATATATGTTTTTGTTTCAAAAACAGGACTTTCATATAAACGATCCAAATATTTATTTAAACAAATTGAAATAATATGAGTTAAAAAAGTAAGAAGGTCATATAAAAGCGTAGTTAATATTAATATTCTCTAATCACAAAATAAAGGTTAACTGAAGTTGGTAAACTTCAGTAAACTGAACATTAAAACAGGTACGATTCAAAAGATGAGCACTTTATACAACCTAAAAGATAAAACTGTTTAAATTTTGCAAAAAACAAATACATTAATACTGACAGAATATCACAACCGAAAATGACTCATAACTTGTTTCATTAAAATGGTTCAAGTTGTCTTTGAGATGACCTGCAGGAAAATTCTTTTGAATTAATTATTATTGAAATTTCTTTCAATCATATAAGATTGCTACCATTACGGCTACTACTTTAGAGAAAATTGCAAATATCTCCAAAATAGTAGCCGTAATCCTAACAATGCTTATATGATTTGAAAAGAGAATTCAACCTGCACCCGACAGACTATACAGAAATACAGGTTGTTTGACTTAAAAAGTTATTGCTTTTTGAAGAAGTCAAAATGTAACAACAAATATGAAACACTTAGTATTACATTTTTAAATCTATGGACGCACCTTCGTTTGCTACGAACTAAAAATTAACCCGGTATGAAGTTCCTGAAAAAAAGTTACAAATATTTCCGAGATGCAAAAATTTTACTAAAAAAATTAATACAGGAATGTTATACAAAGGACCCAAAATTTGACGTAGAATCCGAAAATGCAATAATATATAGGATGCTCCATTTAAAATAACGAAGTTGTTTTTCGACTTCTGGTACAACCGGAAGTGTCAGAAGAATGAAAATATTTTAGTTGAGTTTGCCCTATTGGTTTTTAGTCATTCTCCAAATTTTCAAATTTTTCCATGTATACTTTTCTGTATACGGCTAATGGTAGTTCCTGTGAGACACCCTGTATAGAGTCATTGAAGTTTTTAAAGTATGTCAGTGCTTCGGATAATTTTTTAAAATAATTCTAACTATAAATTCAAATAATTAAAATTTTATTCAGTGGCGTCACATACAAGCAATGGTAACTGTTAAAAAATTTCTTTATTCCTGTTCCTCATCAGGTTATTGTATTTTATTTATAAATCATAAAATTTTAAAGATTTTTACGTAAAAAAGGTGCTCTTTTAGTTCATTTCGAAATTAGCGTCCATTTACGGGAAAATAGTAAAAGTTTTTTTTATGTTTATTGTCGTGATGCCAATGGCAACAATCTTAAACATTTTCTTTAAATTCTTAAATCAAATGTTAGTATAAAGTGTGTTCTTTTTTTATATTGTAAATCAGTTTAATTTTCAAAATGGATTAAGGTGTTATCTATTCAAAGTGGAGTAGTTCCCTTATGACGCATTTTCCGACCCACGTTAATAGGTACTTTTGTCTAATTTTATGCAAGAATTATATCACCGAAAGAATGCCGCTTAATTTTGAATCACCCTGTATATATTAACTTAGAATACATATTAAAAATTAATTATCCGAAGTATGTATTAGCATAATTTAAAAACAAATCTTATAAACCACAAAAAATGTTGAGAAGGTACACCTGCGGACTTTAAAGAAGCCCATCCCCGAGACGTTTTAAAAGTAGATGTTTAGTTTGGACATCCTTTAAATGTTTATAATCCTTCAGGCAAACCATACAATAATTTACGATATAAACTCAATACTCAACTCATTTTTTTACTTAAACTAAGTCATATAAATTATTAAATTGTAATTAAACAATATTTATGGCAACCCCTGTCCAAGGGATTTTTGTATCGAATCTGCATATATTTGATTACTATGCAGATTCGATACAAAAATTCGATACGGAATAGTTTTCTTTTGTAAAATAGAATGGGTTAATTAATATATAAACTAAATAGTGTCATTGTTGAATAATGAAAAGATAATTATTTGTTTACTGCAGGCTATTATGTATTTTGAAAATTATAGTAGGCGGGATTGCAACTAGTCTCAATATGAAACTGGGTAGTGTTTTGCGTCGGTATTTTAATACCATAGAAAATTTACCTGAAGTATTATAAACATTTAAAGGATGTCCAAACTTAGTACCTACTTGTAAAACGCGTCGGAGATGGGCTTTAAAGTCTACGCGTGTACACCATAAGTAACAGTGCCACGTTAAATATAAAGTGAAATAAAAACAATCAAAATCAAACGCTTATAGGTTCTAATAGTTGTTTACAAACCAAGTGTGGGAAGAAGGTATTCTTGCATGAGCGTTTTAAAGCACGAGCGAACTTAGTGAGATAATGCAAGGGATAGTCGGTGTCGCCACCTCTTGGAACACCACCCTAAATCAATCCTCAAAATATAGAAATCTGTAAGTAGTCCGATGGTAGTACTGAATTCATCGGCGCCGCGAGAAAAGCTATGTGCTTTTTAACTTAACATGTGAATTCTGCAAAATCGAAATAAACCACTTTATTATCAACATACGAAAAATGATCGGAAATGATATATAGAAAATTCACACAATAATATTGAAATCGCAGAATAAAGGGTGAGGTTTTCAGCATTAAATGAATTTTAACCTCCGGTTTAATACCTCTATACTTATTTAAATAAAATTGATGTAAGTATAAGTGTTATTTACATAACAGTATGCACTTTGAATATTCACTATAATTTAAATACATTAATAAGTAAGTAAATGTGTTTATGTGTATAACCTATGACGTAGCATGTATACAGTAAAGTGACAAACATACTGTTAATCACTATAATTGCTACCTATAAACACCAAAAAATATGTTGCCAACTTTTTTTGTTTACTTTTACAGCGGGCACACCAAGAAGTCAGCAGTAGCATAACATACCCTTAGCAATGGAGATTATAAGACACTCATCGAGAACCTCCAAGCTGGAAAGCCAACACGACCAACAAACATCCAGAAAGCTCAACCAGATATGGAATCCAATTCTCAAAAACACTCGAATGGTACCTTACAAAGATCTGCCTTTGACGGTTGCGATGCAAACCCCGTCCTCTTAGAATTAGTACATCCAACATCCGAAATGGAGAAGAAACTGACCACTCCTGTTATCGAAAGTTTAGGAAGAAATTCCAATCAAGATCCAAATTTAGACAACATTAGTTCACCAACACGCCGTGAAAGCCTAAACCAAATTGTCAATGGTTTTTCTCATACTACTAATACTAAACCGACATACGTTCAGTGTGAATATAGAGTCATATAGGAGGTACTCTACACTGATAAGCCGCAATCAAGCGAAATACAAGTGCAAGAATTGAGGCTTCCACGGCCGGAGTCATTGTTGAAACAAAACGTCTTCCGGGATTGGACCGTGTCGAAAAGGTAACCGTTATTGCCAATTCAAACTTATTTTAGTCTAGGATCTGACTTGGTTGACAAGTTAATTACCTGACTTTTAGTAGTCTACCTTGAACTATCTTTCGTTTGTTTTAAGTTTCTCGTCCTGATGAAGCTCCTTTCAACACAGTCCAACTCCGGAAGACGTGTTTGTTTCAACAACAAAATACACGTATCCCGGTCCTGTTCTTTGGGTCTAGTATCTAGTTTATCCACTTGGCACGAATTCAAAAGAATAGAAAGGCTTATCGCAAAAGGGGCCCGTTTGTGGTAGTCTACGTTTGATATACTTGTGCAAATTGATAGCCTGATCAAGCAAAACAGATGAATAACAAAGAAAGAAATTTGACTGCCGCATTGGCCATACCAATGGCTCCAAGCATTTCATTATCAAAGATCAATTGCAAAAAATTGAACGGAGTAGCTTTAGCATCAACTGACAAAAAACATTCACAAAATGGAGACGATAAGTCAAAGTGTAAAAAGACCAAATACGTAAATACTTTTAGAAATTGTCCATACGAGTTCCGGTAAAGTTATGCCGGCTTTCTTTTCCGAAGGTAGGGGTTCACTACTTGCCCGCTTCGTAAAGCAGGTGGGCAATAGTTTCAAATATTCTTGTTACTTTATTGACAAACCGAAGAAGATGGAAATTCACTGCATTTAGATGAGTAAAGGAGTTTGCGAATCCGTCAGTGATCCACTAGAAGAGTGAAATTGATTTTTCCGCCTTCCAGTGAGATACCTGTGTTAACAATTATGGGAACTAGTTTTTTGAACAAAAATGAAATCTATTATCACTTTGTTGGGGGTGTTCGATTTTATTTGTATGCAAAACACTGAACACTGTACCAAATCACTTATGGTCGGTTGCACCACTACTTAAAAACTTAAGCAATACTTAAAAACTTAGATACAATTGTTAAACCATAGTAACAATTGTTTTTAAGCAAGTCGTGTTGATGCAACCCGCCATTACAGTTTTTAGAATCTACAGCTTTAATTCTTAAGAGTTGAATGATTTCATTTTTTTCGGGTCAAAACTGTTTACGAGCGATTTTGTCCACGTATTAAGCTTCACAAGCAAAATTATTTTTAATTTTTTTAAGACAAATGCACAAGTGGAATCGACAAATTGAAGAAAAGGGAATCAAATTGTAGGTTACATATTAGAATTACAGATAAAAATTTTGGGCTTGACAAAGAAACAAATTACAAAAATCGAAATTTGATCAAATAAGTGAAGTAAAAGATAACACTTTGTAGAAAAATAAGAACAACCAAAGTCATGCACTTTTCAAAATCAGAAGCTCATTCAATGTTATTAATGGAAGTGGTTTAACCAATCTTGAACTTGATAGTTACATGTTTTGTTTGCCAAACAGGTTCCTAAAGAGTGTAAGTCAAAAGGAACCATAGCGTGGCATGTGAGTGTGTGCGGGTATAGACCTTCCACCTACACTATTTTTTACACAAAAATTATTTGAAATATTTTTTAATAAAGATTTAAAAAAGTCAACATCTTCCTGCAAATATTAAGTTGGTAATATTGTTGCTAATCTAATGTGACGGTTCATACATTTCTGTCAAAATTAAGCAACATTGAAATGATTATTAATATTATTAACATTGTCGATTGAGTTTTAATTCCATCCATCTTCTTCTTTTTCTACCTCGTTCATCCATTTTATGCCATCTCCATTTTCTCCTAGCAGAACTTCTCTTCTCACTTCCTCCCTCCTTAATTCTACACTCATCTACTATGTGCTCCAAATTCTTCCAATTTTCCCACACATTCTACACATTCTTTCTTATTTTCGTATCCCTTCCACCATTATATATTTATATTGTATATTATACTTTTTGTTTATTTTTTACATCTCTCTTTCTTGTTTTTGGCTGTCTTTGTCCTTTGTGTTATCTCTTCTTGCATCCTTCTCCTCCTACCTCAATCTTCTTACCTCTTCTGTCGGGTAACCCCTCTTCTACAGTATGCTCTTCTCTTTCTTCTCCGTGCTTTGTTCTTTGCAATTCTACCTCCTTCCATCATTCATATAGAATTTCATTATCTTTTCTATCTTCCATCCTTTCCTCAAATCTTATTGCTCTCCTCCTTGCTTGTATTCTTATTATTTCTATTTTCATTTCTTCCTCTATTAAAACCCTGTTGTTTCCTCTCTAACCCTAGTGCCCATCTCCAAATTTTTTCCTATTTTCTCTAGTTCTTCCCATTCATTCCATCCCCAAATCTTCGCTTCGTACATCATCACACTTTTTACTCGAATAACCACTTTCTTTTTTCTACTTCTGTACCAAATAATCTTTTCCCATATCCATGCTTGTCCCATTATATTACTTCATTTTTTTCCTTAATTTTTTATATATGTTGTATTTCTCATTTAATTTCCTCTGGCATCCTATTACTCCAATTTTCCCAATCTTTTTTCTTCCAACCATGTCTCCCTCTCTACCTCCAGAATCTTCTCCTTTATTTTTAATTCCGCAATATTCCAAAACAGAATTTTTTTCTATCTTTGTTTACCTCCTTCCCAGTTTATTTCTCTTTCTTCCCTTCCCCTACCCTCTCCCCCTAACTTTAGTTTTTTGCTACCCTCTGTCCCAAACCTTCTTTTTCCTCCACCCATCTCTTTTCCACCCCTTCTACCCATAACTTCCCATACCCCATTTCCACTCTCTTCCTTCTCCTTTCCATTTCCCTAGTTTCTTTCCTTAAATTCTCTTGTATTTCTTTCTTTATGGTCAAATTATTATTTCTCAATTTTATTTTTTCTTTAATTATTTTCCTTTTCTCTTCCCAGCTTCCCACTTCACTACTATAGCACTCTTTCCTACTTCTTGCCCTATTTCATATGTGTCTGTTATTTCTACTTCTACTCCTACTTCTTCTCTTAACATGTTCTTCACTTTTCTCTACTTAGTTGTTCTATCTTTATTGGTCCCTTTATGACAATGTTGTCCCTCCTTCTATCTTTTTCTTGCCTTTCTATCTTTTTTTAATTTCTCTCATTCTTTTATCCATCCCATCCTTTTCTTTTATCCAATTTTACCTTTCTGTCACCTATACTTCTTCTTTTTTTCCATTTCCTCCTTCATCCTTACATTCTTTAAATCCCTCTATCATATCTCTTCTCATCCCCAATATTAACATTTTTATCTGTTCCATTGTTTTATCTTCGTGTTCCATCTCTCTCTTTCTTTCTTGTTCTGGCGTTCTCGGTGTTTTTGTGCTTCTTCTCTTTATCTTGTCATCCAATTTTTCTTCCCCACTTGTTTCTCTCATCCTTTACAAAAATTCTTCTATATTTCAAAACTTCCTGATCTTTCTCGTACCTCTTTTTTCCGTTCATTTAAAACTTCCTTATATAAACCAAACAAATTAAATTAATTATAAATACTCAATCACAATTATTTTATGTAATCGCACTTTAAATTTACCTACACGTATATACGTTTTTTACCATCTCGGTGCACCGTGTATATAAAAGCTTTATAATAAAGACTTAAACGTAATTTATATTATCCCAAGAAATTTTATAAATGCAAATTGTGACCAAATGTATCGTGCGTGATAAACGACAGTCTTATCTGGTATACCGCTCCGCGCGTTTTTTCTGCCTGTCCGCTTTCACCAGATACGTCTTCGCCTTTTCACGTTCTTAAACCGAATCAGAGTGCCAAAGTGGTGACCCCTGACTTGATCACTACAAACTCTTTCCATCACTTTCAATATATTCTAAAGTGATGACCCTCGATGTTCAACTTAATGGAAAACCCATGGCAAAGCGATTACCATCGAGTTCGATTTAATAGGAAGACAGACATATGCGACATTATGGAAACTGCGTTTGGGTAAGACCGCCGTCAAACAAACTCAAGTATACATAGACAAGTATTCTTAATTGCTCACTAGGACGCCCTACAACCGTTCACCGCCTCTACAAACATTTACCATCAAATTCGTTTCATCAACTCCATCGTCCAACAAACAACCACCGCCAAGATGAGAGGCCAATACTACAACATCAACAAAACCGACCCTGCCGCATCCCATACGACAATGTTTCCACAGGCCGCACTAAACGATTGTCTTAAATCCGTATACACACATCACGCAACTCAGAGATTCAAGGTTCGAGATCCAACTGTGCTGGAGCCATATGATCGTCACGAAGTTTGCGACGCCTGTTTTCGACGTTTATCGCCTGTCATAAACGGAATGCGCTCGAGCAGCAAGCTCAGAGCACAAATCGGCTCCACATCACAAAGCTTAGCATGCACGTCGACGAGTATATGATACGTCTGTATTCTGAGCTACCATACCAACCGCAGCAATCAACACAGCATCCTCGGATCGTTTTGCTTTAGATGTTCATATTTCTTGTGAATGATTATTATCAAGCCTTTTGGACAAAAAGAAAAAATTAAACTTTAGTCATAGCATAATAAACATACGGTTGAGCATCTATCGAGAGGCGGCTATGTAGTCGAACTAGTCGTAACGTGAAAATACTAGGTGATTTTAAAACCCTGCCTATACAATTTGTCAATAATACTAAATCTGCGTTTTCTTCAATAATCAATTTAAATTGTTTTCAATAAATCAATTGACAGAATCGCATGTATAGTAATTAAATCTTAGAATCGATTACGTTTCTTTATAGGGCGGTCCTGGCGAGTATCCAGTTTATATGGTTTCTCCACTACAGCGGTAAATCGCGATAATCGGATTTCGTTATAATCCGTATGCTTTAAAAACCGCATTGTATTTTGGTCACACTATATAGGATTTGAAGGGTTTTTCTTGTTTGTAAGTGCGCGTATAGAAGAAATTACATGTATACAGCATCATCCAGTATGCGTGTTGACTATCAACGAAAATGGGACCGAAACCAAAACACAAAATTTTAAGTCAGAGATTAAGATGAACTTAATCGCGGAGTTAGTGGAAAATCTTTAGTTCTTTTTAGTATAGCGTAGGGGCTTTAACGATAAGCAACATTAGAATAAAATAAAATTAAATTAAAGAGTTAAGTAAAAAGATGAATCTAACTCCATTATCTTTGCACATATTCTTAACTTTTTTTACTTTTTTTTTACTTCAAAGTTCGTTGTTCATTGTATTGTTGGACCAGGAAAAAGACAAATTTTAAGATAAGCTGAGTATTCACAAATAGAGAATATAAAGGGTGTTCCAAAAGTAGCGTCGAATTTTAAGTTGTCACTATGGTTTCCGCGAAGGTTGGTAGCCATGATGTTATGATTTTGTTATCTATTATCATTCCGATTTGAGTTACTGACCCGCTGTTTTTAAGTTTTTGTTGTTTAGTGACTTTTTAGCGATGGAACAGTCTCCAAAGAACAGCGTATTTTGGTGTTAAAACTTTACAAGTGTAATGAAAGCCCCACGGCAACGGTTCGAGTGCTTCGTAATCGTCTAGGACGTAATGAGGCACCTAACGAATCAACTGTTCGAAGATTGGTGCGCAAATTCGAAACCACGGGCTCACTTTTTGAACGACAGGCGAGTGATCGAAAATTGTCAATGACCGTTTGGTGCAGTGTGCGGCGAGTTTTGGATGGGCACATGCCAGATGTGATTTTTCATACTTAAATCAGAGTATATTTGCTACATTTTTCCAATAAAAAATTTCAAATTGAGCGAAAATTGAGTTTTTTTTTTTATTGCCTTTGAAATTCGGCGCTACGGAATGGAACAGTCTCATCTTACTACATTCTTGGTTTCAGCGTGAATGAGAAATTTTAGTTACGGAAGTTAGCAACTGTATGCCAAATATTGTGTTAGCTGAAAGTTTTAATGCACCTAGCTAAATGGATTTTAAATTTTCAGGTGAATTAAAATCTGTGAAGAAAAAGTATCTTCTGTACAATAGATCGCAAAATTGACCAAACGATAAAACTCCTTAAACTTACGGCCATCGCAAATTTACAAATGAGGATGATCCATTTTTGATTTTGAGCTTAGTGGTTCGATCAATGTTTTATTCCTCAAGTGGAAAGTTTCTCCATGATAAATATTTACCCGAAACAGCACTTCTTTTTAATTGATAATGCCTCGAGTCATTGTAGCAAAACAAGAACTGATTAGTGATGATGGTAAAATTTTTACCCTCTAAATGCAACTTCAATAATTCAGCCAATGGATCAAAATGCAATCCTGATAGAAAAACTTTTTTACAGAAAAAGCTTTTAGCTGAAATTTTAATCTAAGAAGAAAAATATGTCGTAAAAGTCGTAAAAGCTTAAACATAAAACATGATGTTTGCTTACTTCACGCTGATTGGGAAAAAGTACCAGCCAGTTCTTTTAGTTGGAAAAACTTTTTTGAAACCAAACAATGACCCTGAAGATTTAATCCCATTAAGCGTTTTGCAACAGCAGCTACGTTTAATAGCAGGAGAAATTGATTTGGTTTCTTCAATGCTTTAAAGTATAGGAATATTGACATACCTGCTGGTAAAGCTATCGACTAGATTGATGGTGATGCTAAACTGGTTGAGAAAAAAAATTCTAATTCATGAAAATAATAACGATGAGTTTGATGATGATTTTATGGAAATTACTGCTACAAGCAGAGTTAAACATTAAAGATGCTCTCAAAGCCTCCAAATCTTATTTTTCACTTTTTCAATTAGTGAAAAAAGAGAAGAAGTTCTTGTTACTTCTTGTTTAGCCAACGCTTGCTTTCCTCAACTTTATGAAGGTGTTTCCATTGATGAGGTCCGCCAGTTCTGAGCCCATGGTTTTGCGTGATCTTTCTACTTTTCTGCGTCCATGTGGTTTCTTATCTCTTGATATTCTAGGTAATCTGTCTTGGTGCATCGTTTCTACATTGTTGATTCCATTGTTCCTTTTTTTCTTTTATGAACTTTCCTCAGAGTGTGAGCAGTGATTGCTCTTAACTTAGCCAAATTATTGAAAAGATGAAATCATTATAATGTATTAATTTTTAATATTTTACATATTATTTCGTTGTTTAAGAAACATAAATAATACATGTATGGTGTACTCTATAGTATTTTTTTTTATTTGTCTTAATTTTTTAAAGAAATACAGGGTTGTCAGTTAAGCGCGCGTCGGTCTATAGTAGGGTTCTAAACCAATGAGGTTAAGAATTTCGTTCATATGTCAATCTATACTATTTGTAAGAGTCTATTTGGAAAATATTTTTGAGTTCACAGGGTTTGCGGACTAGAAAATAAAAAATTTTAAAAATTTCAAGATAATTTTTTGGCTCACGGTTTAATATGGATTGAGTTGCGAATAGTCTAAAGTTACTGTCAACCTATTAACATTTTGTAAATTTTGTACAGGGTTTCCAAAATTATGGTCGAAACATGACAAACTTCAAACCAATTTTTTCGCGTTTTCCAAATGAAACTCCCCTGTATATTTTTTTCACCACTAGATGTAGAATTGAAAAAAAATTTTTTGTATTCACAACTGTACTTAAATTCTCGACGGTTTTCTAGATATTTACGAAAAACCATTTATTTTACTTTCCACAGTAAATTTTCATCAACAGAGTATGTACCTAGGCGGCTATGGAAAAAGCTACTCGTTGGTATGACAATGTTATTAATTATTCGCGCAATCTTTTGACGTTCAGTGGCATCAAGTGCATATTTCAATTTCTTTTGTAATAAAATGAAGTATACGATAGAAGAATCAATTGACGTGATTTATATCATCGGAGAATGCTTAAAGAATTGCCTTCTAGCATCCAGAGTGTACAAAGAGAGGTTTCCTGATAGAAGGCACCCAGATACAAGATCATTTAAAAAATTGAAGGATAGATTTGGACACGACTGGGACAGTTAAATATGAAAAGCATGACAGAATAAAGCCCGTACTAAACGAAGGAAACGAATTTAACATTATTGCAAGTGTTGTTGAAGACCCACATAGAAGTTCAGCAGACATTAGTGATTTGCTGCACATAGGTCTAACTTCCGTAAAAACATTTTAAAGAAACACAAGTTCCATCCGTATCATGTACAACTGAATCAAGCACTTCAAGGACAAGATTTTGAAAATAGGGTAAATTTCTGTAATTGGGGTCTAGCTCGAATTGGAGAAAATGAACGGTTTTTTAATACTGTATTGTTTACCGATGAGGCAACCTTCCACAATAATAGTCATGTGAACAGACATAATTTACATTACTACGCCAATGTGAATCCAAATTTTACTAGGGCAGTTGACTGGCAACACAGGTGGAGTGTAAACTTGGGGAGGCATAATTGGAGACCGCGTAATAGGACCCCATTTTTTTATGGTCATCTAAATGGGTATATTTTTCAAAGATTTTTAGACGAAGACCTTGATAATTTTTTAGAAAATATACCATTAGGGCTAATAGGAAGAATGTGGTTCCAGTTAGACGGAGCGCCTGCTCATTTCAGTATTGGAGTTCGACATACTTTGAATGAAAAGTTTCCAGGCAGCTGGATTGGCAGACAAGGACCTGTTCCGTGGCCTGCAAAGGTCACCAGATCTGACCAAACTTGATTATTTCCCTATGGGGATACGTTAAAGATCTGGACTACTGCATACCTCCAACCACACCAGAAAACATGCGGGAAAGAATACAGAAGCCTTTAATACAGTTACTCCTTTAATGTTAGAAAATGTAAATAGGTCTTTAACAAACAGGTTAAATCTGTGTTTACAACAAAATGGTCGAGTGTTTGAATACTTAATCTAATCATGTTTAAAAATTCTCTAATGTTATTCATAGCCGCCTAGGTATTCTGTTAATTAAAATTTACTGTGGAAAGTGAAATAAATGGGTTTTCGTCAGAAAATTTGAGTGTAGTTGTGAATACAAAAAGACTCTTTTTTAATTCTACATCTAGTGGTGAAAAATATACAAGGGGTTTCATTTGAAAACGCGAGAAAAATTGGTTTGAAGTTGGCAATAATTTTGGAAACCCTGTACAAAATTTACAAAATGTTAATAGGTTGACAGTAACTTTAGACCTTTCGCAACTCAATCCATATCAAACCGTGAGCCAAAAAATTATCTTAAAATTTTTAAAATTTTTATTTCCAGTCCGCAAAGTTTATGTTTTTCCATTTTTTAATTATTTCTCCTAAAATGCCAGAACTAGTAGATTTTCGGCAATTGATAGAGTGCATGGGTGAACCGAAATATGCAAAAATACAGGTGTCTCATTTAAAAATGACTTTCATATCGTCACACTTATTTGGGACACCCTGTGAACTCAAAAATATTTTCCAAAAATAGACTCTTACAAATAGTATAGATTGACATTTGAACGGAATTTCTAACTTCATTGGTTTTGGAGCTATAGACAGACTCGCGCTTAGCTGACAACCCTGTATACTTGCTTTTACTTTGCTTAAATACAGCATTTTGTATAATTTTATATATTTTTCAAAGTGAAAGTGTCTTAATAATCCGAATAATATGTTAATACGGATTGGTCCGATTTTCGGGATACCACTGTACTATTAAACTACTGGATGTTTATTACTAGTATGCCCTTAGATATACTCTTCTGCGCTGTTGCTTTGATCAAAATTTTACCCTCCAATTAGAAACAATTAAGACAGTGTTACTGTTGTTATTTTCATGAATATTAAGGTTAGATCATAATAATATTTAAGTTCCAAAACATATCAACCAAAATCAAATGGGGACTATAATTGAAAAAAAAAAGGTTAAAATATTAAAAACAAAAAAATCGATTAAAAAACTAAACCTATAATGTTAATAATAATATTAATTGTTCAGAAGTCTTAAAAAGGGTAGACTACAATTATTATTTTTTATCGGTTAATTGTAGAGTAAAGTCGCTTATTGTGAAATAGGTCCCTAATGTGAAATACCGATTTATTACCAGATCTATAAATGACATCTGTACGCAGGCTCTCACATTACACCCCCTCTCTAAACCATTTCTGTCCAGCATCAGCCATAATTGCATCAAGGTCAGTTGTACGTCGGAATCCGATGGAGAGCGATATCAGTCACGGCCAACATTTTTCATCGTGAAGGTCAAAGTGCAAAAACTCATTTGTTTTGGAAATTGAAGGTGAGTTTTTTCTTGGGGTTAATCATGATAGTTAGGGGCTCTAGAATCTATCTTGTTTTTGTTGCTGGTTGCAATTTTATGTTAAAAATTGTTGAATTTTGAAATTAATCGTTATTGCCCTATTGTGAAATATGAATGGGGGTCCGAATGTGAAATATTCCACATTAGGGCTGTATATATCATGTCTGAGAAACTTTTAATTTTTTTCAGGTGAAATGCCGTTGAAAAACATAAAAGAGCAAACGTGGAAGGAAGAAGACATGAGGAATGCTGTCGAAGCAGTGCGATCTCATAGAATGGGTTATTTAAAATCTTCCAAATTGTTCAAAGTGCCTCGAGCTACTTTATTTAGATATTGTAAGAGCGGTAAAAACATCGAGGATATCAAAAGAAGCCTAGGAAGGAACCCTATTTTGCCAAGAGAGTTGGAAGTTAAACTTGTGGACTACATTCTAAAGATGGAAAAGCAATTTTTGGTTTAACGAGGAGAGATCTACGTACTCTGGCATTTCAATTAGCGAGGCGAAATAATGTTCCGAATAAGTTCTCCTTACTTAAGGAATCTGTGGGAAAAAAATGGCTCAAAGGATTTCTGAGAAGACACGGCGATAAAATTAGCGTGAGAAGACCGACAGGCACAGCAGTTGTACGAGCTGCTGGCTTCAATAAGCAAAGTGTTGATGAGTTCTTTGACTTGCTTGAAGCAGTTATGGACGATAAACAGTTTTCTCCCAAACAGATCTTTAACGTGGATGAGTGTGGCATATGCATTGTCCAATCCAAATGTCCCCAAATCTTGGCACTCAAAGGTAAACGTCAGATAGGAGCATTGACGTCTACAGAGCGGGGATCTTTAATCACTGTATGCATGTGTATAAGTGCAGATGGAGTATTTGTGCCACCAATGATCATATTTCCCCGAAAAATTCTAATGAGCAATTGAAGAAGGGTGCTCCACCTGAACTCTATTTAAATTCCATCCATCTGGGTGGATCCAAATGGATCTCTTTACTGCATGGTTCGAGCATTTCATTGAATATGTTCGGCCTTCTCAAACTAACCCAGTCCTGTTAATACTGGATGGTCATAACACACATACGAGAAACCTAGACGTTATTGTGAAGGCAAAAGAAAATTTTGTCACTATCCTAGCTCTACCTCCACACACCTCCCATAAAATGCAACCGCTCGATAAAACGGTCATGGGAGCATTGAAGACGTTTTATAATGAGGAAATAAGAATTTTCTTGAGAAATAATCAACGTGCTGTCTCTCACTTCGACATCTCTGAACTCTTTGGGAGAGCCTACTTGAAGGTTCAATCAGCTGAACGAGCCGTCAAAGGGTTTGCAACCACGGGAATCTATCCGACAAAGAGAAATATTTTCAAATAAAGAAGATTTCATAGCTAGTGAGAATCAAGAGGTGGTTCATCAGGCTTCTCCTGTACCTCAAGCATTACACAATGTCATCACTTTAGAAGAAGAAAACGAATGCGAAAATGAACAAGCATCATTGGTGGTTTGTCCAGAAGATATCACACCAATACCCAAATTACAAATAAAAGTGGGTACCTGAGGAAGAAAGCCAGAAAAGCCAAAATAATAACTTCAAATCCTAACAAAGAGGAGCTTGAAGAATCTGCCAGGGTGAAGATGGTTAAACCAGTTAAAAAAAAGAAAGCAGTTAAAAACAGGTATTTCCCGAAAATCCAGGTTGCAGTTCAGCTCAGAAATTGGATCAGAAGACAAAGAAGAGGCTTATTAAACAAAACAAGAAAGAACTGTCCTCGTCAGACTCAGAATCTGAATCGAGCATTTCAGTTCACAATTTTTTCGTCAGATGAAACGAATTTTTTCCGGAATCATCCAATCCCAATGAAGATGCTGAGTGTATTTTCTGTGGTGAAAAAGTTTTGTGCAACAATCTGAGGGGAAATATGGATTATGTGCGTATTGTGCAATTGTTGGGCACATGAAGAGTGCGCAGGTGCAGATAAAGACCCATATGTCTGTGACTTTTGTCGATAACTTTGTCTGTACTTGATAAAATTGTACTGAGAATAACTTGACGTTTGAATTTATCTAATACCTAGAATGTTTGATAGTTAACATCATGTATAATGAATAATAATAATATTTCACATTAGGAACTCCACCTATTTCACATTTGAAACCAGGGTATTTCACAAAAGGAGCCCCGTTTGAAAATTCCGAATAATGCACTTTTGTATGTTTTTTTTGGCATTTTCTAGTAGGTCCCAAGGCTCTGAGTTAATGATCATACATACTTGATAACCAGATCTACTAGTATGCAAAATATCTTGAGGTTCCATTGAGGAACTGTTATATTTTGACCTGGAAATAAAATGGTATTCCACATTCGGCGAATTTAACTCTATTAATAATTAAAAATAAACTTTTTTAGGCTACATAGTTTTAAATGTACAATAAACGATATTCTATTTGTAAACAACGCATTCTTTTCGGAATGTAGTTTGTATTATATTATGACACACATCACTTTTAAATCGATTAAAGTGGGATCAAAAAGGTCAAACTGTTGAGTCAAACCTTCACTTGACACTGTAACTTTGAATTATTAAAGTGTTCCAAAAAATTAGTTACTTTAGAAAAAAAGTAAAGATGTGAAGTTAAAAAACGAAAGATACAAAGGATGCTCTCATTTAATAAATTTTTTTGTAAAACTAACATGATTTTTAAATAAAAGTCGACTAAAAAATTGTTTAAACTCCAACTTCATTGTAACTTTGCACCATAAAGTGTTTCAAAATTAGTTACTCTTTTGAAAGAAAGCAGAGTTGTTGTTAAAACCCAAAAACAAGGGATGCATTATTTCAACTTTAATTTAATAAATTTTGCTTGTAAAACTAAGATAATTCTTAAATAGAAGTCGACCAAAAACTTGTTTATAATATGAATTAAAATATATGTTTCGTTCGTAATTTATGAAGTAATCTCAATGCGTGTAATAAAAATTTTATATTAAAATATGGAATATATTTTTACACGATTTGAATCTGTAAGTACTAAAGATACACGCTTCAATAAGTTTAATGCTCATGCCACGGCATGTAAAGATATAAAATGACAATTTGAGTGCCGTTAAAGAATTATGTTTAATGACTTTTTTTTAATTGTCCGAACGCAAACAACTCACTGGTATGTGCAAATACGCGCATGACCCACTTAAATTTGTTTAGGTATTGCTGTAGATTGAACAATACGGATAGGTATTTAAAAATTGATCGATTCATGAATGCGACATATTCACGAAGTAAATTATAACTAACTTTTTTAACACGAAAGAATAAATATCAAATATGTATCGGGCTGTGGGGAGATTAAAAAAATTTCACAATCAATTTCATTATTTGCTTTTATTTACCTTTCGAATAAGAAAAATAAAATCATTTTCTATTAGTGTTGATTGTACAGGTTATCGTACGATTGCCAAAATAAATAAAATTTCAGATTAGACGAACGTTAGCCAACAATTTGTTACGCCATTTTCAGCTAAGTTTAACTATGTATTGTGAAAATAAAATTAAGAAGTAAAAATATGTTACACGAAATGTCAAGTTTCCAAATCTCTTGTAGTATTTTTTGTTTTTGCTCTAATTTCATTGAGAAAAATAATTTAAAATGAACGTAAAACTTCACAAACGTCTATACAGGGTGTCCTAGAATATGTTAACAGCTGTTAAATTTATTTTCGGCTAAGTTAACTATTACCAGTAATTGAAAGCATAAATGTTTAGAGGAAAAACGTTCGAGTTGTAAAAGTTTGAATTGACCAACAATGAAAGCCTTGATCTAGCTACAGCTAGAAACCGATTTTTTAAATTTTTGGGCATTACTTGGTAACATAACTTTTACCTAAAGAATTAATTAGAAAGTTCTTTCACGATTGGTCAGTTAAAATCTTTATAAATTAAATTTTTTTCAACCACATTATTATATGCAATTCTCGGCTCTTACACTTATTCTGGGACACCTGTATAACTTTTTAGTTGTTATTGTAAATATTTTTTTTGTTAATTGGCGCAGGACAAGAAGAAAGTAAAATTTAAAATAGTTCTTGCACACTACAATGTTTTGGCTGAATGCTACCATAGATTATAAAACTTTAATACTACTAACAGGGTGTATTTCAGAATCACCGATAAATGAAAACTGAAGATTATGTTACTCAATATAAACCAAAATCCTTATAAACGTTTTTCCAAAACGTGATTAAATTCTTTATTTTTTAAGGTTTTTTTTGGAGATTCTTTTTGTACGAAAGATATTAAGCTTAGATCTGGCACACAAATAAATGTCTAAAATTCAATTAATCACATAAATTTCATTTTAGTCGCTCTTGTCCAACGGCGTAGAATATTTTAAACCATCAATTCAAAGTAAGAAAAAATGTACGCCGCTGTTTTTTGGAAAAATATTTTTTAATTCATCATTTATACAAAAAATGTACACTTAGCATTTTTCGATTTGACACGCCGTTTTTTAAATACTTGCATTAACGTAAAAAAATAAGTTGTAGCTCTATTTAAATTAATAAAAAAGTAAACCACTGTTATTTTTGAAAAAAATATTATTTTTGTTCGATTCAACATTTAATGTTGCAAATAAAAACATACTTACCAATTTTCGACGGTTTTTGAAATGTGTAAAAACAGTAAAAACAAAATTTGATTTGTTTGTATTTATTAAAAAATAAAAATTCTCTTTTATACATCTTGTTTTTTTCGAATTCAAGTTTGCATTCTTTTTAATTAATTAAATTTAATACTTGCGGGTAGCCCTAATCCCATCATGTGCCGCCTCTGGTCAATCACAAGTATTTAAATGACGGTGTGCCAAATCGAAAAGTGCAGAACCAAATGTTGAATCTGTTAATAATATTTTTTACAGAAAGAACAAGGGCGTACTTTTTTACTTCAAATCGTTGACTTAAAGTATTGTACGCCACTGGATGGAGCGACTGGACTAAAATAAATGTGATTCATTGTGATTGATTAGACATTTACGTATGTCAAATTTGAACTTAATATTAACACTTTGAGTAATCTTAAAAACCTTAAAAAACCTGTATCTCGATAAGGAAACGTTTCGAATTTTTGATTTATTTTGATTCACAGAACCTCCAGTTTTCGTTTGATGTGATTTTAAAATAAACCCTGTGCAGTTTTAATGATAATCATTTACAACCACTGCGAAACGTATCAAAAACATGTAGAAACTTCCTTTATCTTTATCAATACTAAGAGATTCGATTACTATTCGAGGTATTTATCAGGTCACTAACTAGTCCCAGTAAAGGCGGTCTGAATCAAATAAATATAAAGAAAATAAGCGCCATCTGTTTTGGATGTATAACCTTCCTGCCACTACAGCTAATGGTTTATGTTAATAAAAGGAAACACATGTAATAATAAAAATAAAAACAAAATTAAAATATGATTCCAAATGCACTGTACTAAGACCTTGAAAGAAGCTAGGAAACTTCTAAATTATTTCGTAGTCTTTTGAAATTCACATGGGATAAACATATAAGAAAATGTCATAAACTTCCTTTTCTTAAATAAAGACAAAATATGCTAATGTAGCAGTAATATCAACAATTGTTTTGATCGAATAAAAAAATAACTATAAAATTGTTTAAGAACTGAGACAGAAAGAAATAGTATAGACAATAGAAGAAGACATTTAGAGAGCAAGAAATTTGATACATACCTATATGTAGTAGAGATTTCTGGATAGAAGGAATGGGAAGAACTAGAAGATACAGGAAAAATATCGGAAGTGGATTTTAGAACTAGAGAAAATACACTGAGTTATATAATGTAAAAACTGAAACTAGAAAAATATGGGCATAAACAAGAAAGAGAACTTTGAGTTCATGAATAAAGGATGAAATACAGGAAATACAATAAGATGCTGAATTAATGCAGAAAAAGGTAAAAGCACAGAAAATAAGATACGGGAAAGCAGAAGAAATGATATTATATGAAGGAGTAGATATTCAAAAAAGATAAAAAATTTAAAACAGGAAGGATGTTGTATTGAAGAGGAGATAATAGCAAGATATAAAATACCCAAATGCTGAAAAAAAAGGAATAACAAGAATTTTATTCATGCTAACAAGAAAGAGTTCCAGATCCATAACAGAGGGGAAAAGGTGTGAAAGAAAAAGAAAGATAGCAAAAGAAACAAAAAGGAGATGATCGATGAAGGAAGTGGGTTTAGATTGTGTGGGGATAAAAGCGAAAACATAGAAACATAAAAGAAAAGGAAGCTGACTTGAGAGGAAACGAAGTGGATGAAGGATGAAGAAAGTGGTACAAAATAGGTAATGGGGGTTAGGGGAGAAGTATTATTTGTTTTTTAAATTTGTATAACAACCAAATTTTTTGATAATTCAAAAAAGAAAATAAAATTTGATACTTAGGAAGATGTTTTTCTTAGTATTGGCCAGGATTCTTAAAATTGTTTGGTAACTATTAAAAAATTAAAGCAGTTTTCTAACAGTCTAACATATTTGTTTTATTTCTCATAAAAAATTACTTACTTTTTTTACCTTATACTTAAATAGAACTTTTAAGCGAGTACACACTTGTATCTATAGACATACTTGGTAAACGTACAAATCTGATGTTTACATTAATTAATTTACATTAATACGTCTCAAACTAAAAAATTTAGGTTTGATCCAAAATTATAAAAAGATTTAGGTATTAAATTTTATTGGTGGAAAAAGAAAGATCGAGGTCAAAAGTTTCAAATGATAAAGTACATGTCATAGAAGAAAGCCATTCTTCTCTTTCCCCTAATTACATGATATTAAACTCTAATTTGTGAAACCATCAAGGATTAGAGAAATTACCATACATCAGAGAGAGTAAAATCAGTAAACAGAATAGATACAAAACTAAGAAAACAGTAACCAAAATAAAATAGGTGAAATGAATAAAATAAAATAAAAGAAAAAAAGAAAATAAAGAGATAACGTATTATCATGCAAACAATTCTGTATAGAGGTGTTAAGTGCAATAATATAACCGAAAAACCTACGCAAATGACTATAACAAAGAAATAAAACAAGCAATAAAAAGTAAAAATAGGAAAAACAACCAGCTGGGATGAAATCCCAACCGTAATACTAAAATGACTTTGATAAAAATAATTAATTTAACATGAAAAAGAAGAAAACTATGCCAAAAATGGAAAATAAGAAAACACCTAAAACTGCATAAAAGCTATAATCAACAGCAAACTGAGACAATATCAGCAACACAACAATATTACCAAAACACAAAAATGAAATATCAAAAAAACATAAACTGCAGAAACATTGCAATACTATGTTGGAAAAATAGAAAACGAACAAAATTCAGAAAAGGCATCTCACACAAGGCCATCAAAACCTAAAAAGAAGAAACCACATAAAAATAATCGAGGTAAAACTTATGCGTTATAGATGAAGACAATGAAAGTAAAGAATGAACGAATAAATTCAACATAAAATGAAACCAAAAAAAGGCGGAACAGAACCAACAATAGGAAGTCGAGTACATTTTTAACGACAGAACCGGTAAGGCAAACAGGAAACTATTGCTAGTGGATTTAAATGGGGTTTAATACTTTTTTACATCCCAGGTACGTTAAACTATTAAAAATGAAATAATTACTATTTGACTCATTTGATCTTAATTTATCTCAGGTTAAGTATCTGCTCATCAATTAAAATAAGAGACTCGTTAATTATAAAATTTGTTTTTATTGTCCATGCCTTTTAAATCAATCCTTTTACATAAGGGTTGTTGACCTTTTCAAAATGTGGGTCAAGCAAAATTAAACCAGTGTAAGTACGGCTTTTAAAGGTGATATGGTGAACGTTCACTGCGTGTTAAGATTTTCGTTCGGTCTAAATATTAAAATTACAAGGTGAAAGCGTGCACGAAAAAATTTGGTACCAAACTTAAACTACTGTCTACCTTAGAATACAGGTAAGAGATATTTGATCTCCGATATCAATCGACTCGTCTTCATTTATTGTTGCATGCAGGTTCGAGAATGCTTCGGAGAAATTCACCAACTATGCTGAGGTCCACTTAGGTCCATATATCATGCTTATGCTTCAGACACCATAGATAAGCCTTTCACTTTTATTTTCACAATTGTATTTAACGTTTAAATTTTTTTTTATTATTTTTAAAATTTATTCTTTTATTTACTTATTCTTCTAGCACGTGTTATGCTTTAATTAGTTGGTGTTTATTGTTTTATAAAGCTACGAACTGATTCGACATTCACTTTTCGTCGTCCTTTCGTAATGTTAGTTCGGAAGTTAGCTTTTTAATTAAATTGTAGACGGGATTAACGCGGCCTCTACCACGTCTAAATTGCAACTTTTTAAACCGTTTTTCGCCGGTTGTATTTATAATGTTATCACAGCCTTCTTAGATCTATCGACGTATTTAAATTTTCCGCGACAAATTTGCGCGCCACTAACGTTGGAATTTGGAACCTTAATTCGCAAAATTTTGATTAATTGTTCGTTTAATATTGTTAAACGATGTGTCCAATTAGTCTGATTATTTCAACATACGACTCATATGTCCTTAATTACTTCCTAACCGATTTATTTGCATTTTTTATTCGCCATGAAATTTTAGGTTAGGTTGAATTTTGCGAATTTAAATCGGCGCAACCGATTTCTGTGTTATGACCCTTGGACACTAATCCCTGGATCTAAATGTCCTTCTTACTTATAATTTGTGCAGGCTACTTAACTGATTTTAATCGTTTTACAGATAATTGTATGTTTCATCCCGAACTGAAGTTTTTCAACATTATTCACAAATGTCTATTGAGGCGGTTCTTTTCCTTTATCATGGACACATACTCTAATGGATTGTTTTTTGAGTATTGGGAAACGTCTAGGAAGGCTTTTCACTTCTATGTTGCTATGTTGTGCGAAGGTCACAAATCACTCGGACATGGTAAGTTTCTATTCTTAAGTCTTCTGCAGTACCAATGCAATTTTTCTATATCCTATATAATCTGTTTATTTAATCTCTACCAAACGGCACATTTTACCAAAAAAATAATTCCATCATTTTGTGAAGAATTTTATTCTCAATATCCACAAAAAAATGCACACAGAAATTTTGAAAAATACGGTCGTTATCGTTGCATAATGTACTTAATTAATAATTTAAAAAATTAATTCTGCTTTAGGAGCTTTGTACGTGGACCGTTCTATTAGCAAGAGCAACTCGCCTTTTACTTTACGAATATTTTTTTTATTTCGGCATTAAAGGTTCCATTAGATTTGACAGTCAAAATTCAACAATTGTAGTTTGTTACAAAAGTTTAATAGGAAAAATAAAAAGCAAGGTATGATAAATTTTAATTATTTTAACGATATACTATAAGAAGAATCCAGGTACGTGGTGTTGAACCTTCGCGGGTTACTGTCCTTTTAAAGGTTTTAGAATTGGAATTGAATCTAAAACTTTATCGAAAAAGAAGAAAACTGTGTTCTAGAAAATAATAGTTCAAATAAAAGTTATAAACAATAAAATTTCTAAGAACTTTTTTCACATAGCTTTTTGTACGGTTGACATTTTTTGAGATATTGTTAAAACAATTACTGT
The DNA here is from genome assembly GCA_030710515.1 of Abscondita cerata. Lineage (NCBI taxonomy): Eukaryota > Metazoa > Arthropoda > Insecta > Coleoptera > Lampyridae > Abscondita > Abscondita cerata. The sequence goes on along the minus strand of JALBCR010004085.1, from coordinate 50,212 downwards.
CACGTGACGGTCATGTTTTGGTAATTACTTATCAGATCAAAATAATTTTAACAAAAGTGGTGTATAATTAAATTACAAACATCTTTCATGTGAAAAAAAAATGTGTATAATGAATGTTTTTGTAAATATTGCAGGAATTAGAAAATTTATGAATGTTAGCTTTTAGATCGATAGATTCTGCCCAAAATCTAATCAAATGTCGTTTTTGTAAAGTAGTATATACTCTATAAAATCTCTTCTTACGTATGTCACTTTCATTGGTAAATTGTCACTTGTCCACACACCGAAAGTACAACATTTTTTGTTAGTAATTTAGTTGACCTTGATTTTAGTAATACCATGTATTTTTTTGTTGATAGTATAACTGTTGGTTACCTCACAATGGTTCTAAAATTTATTTTTTTTTGGCTCAAATTGCATCATCAACAATCATTTCATAAGCAGAAAACGGACAATAGTCAGATTTTAACGGTCATAGTTCAAATTTCAATTTCATGCACTATTCTTTTCTGTTTCACTTCTGTTCTGGGTCTTCCTAATGTACAATTTCTACGTTTTAATTTTATTTAGTTCAACTAAACAGATTTCAGCTCTATTTTCTTCACATTATTATCTACTTTTACTTTTATTTTTATAATTCTCTACCAATTTGCACTTTGTTGTGTTGCCATGGACACAAACACATATTTTTTCATCAAAAATGATGCCTACATAGAAACATTCAAAATTATAACGGGTTGGGAGAAAATGTGGTCATTATCACACATACTATTGCTTGGCAGGAGTTTTGGAAACAACTAACAGCTTTCAAATAAAATTAAATTGACAACATCAATATACAAAAAATAGGTTCCCAGGAGAACGTACCATTCAATTCCAGTTCATTATTTGCAAATTGCTCTCTTCCTAAAGAGAGAATGAGCTTGGGGTTTTATTAACATTGAGTTGCAAATTATTGGAAAGGAACCACTTCTCGGCCTCGGCACTAACTATTTTCATTTCACAAGAAAGATTGTAAAAATTTTAGTTATGGTGATGTCATCAGCATATAGTGTTATAATAAATGTTAAAGTTATTAAAACTATTATTTCCAAAGTAATTAATATATAGAAGAAAATAATCAGCCCGATAATAGAACCTTGAGGTACTCCATTAATATTTTGAAAACTTGACTCACATATTCTAGCCTATTGGTCAAGTACGATCGAAGCAAAAGCTAACTGAGTTAGAATCAAGGTAAAACATTTCAATTTATTAAACAAAATTTTGTGTGGCACATAGTCAAAAGCATCATACAAAAACGGAAAGTACGTGGTCACCCAAATCAAAACAATTGTGTATAAAATTTATAAGCTCTGTCAGTGAATTAGTGGTGCTTTTATTTCTCCTAAAACTAAATTGACAGTTATTAATATAATTGTTAACTTCGAGATAGTCAGTAAGTTAAGTGATGATTGATATTAGTCTGAAGCTGTTAATGTCATTTTCTTCTGAACCTCTTTTAAGAATAGGTACAACCTTAGCTAACTTTAACACATCCAGAAAAAATTAGTTTTAACACAATAGATTGAAATACCATAAAACTCCCATAAATATGAATAAACTAAAGAGTTTTATGTCCTCCGATCGTTTCAATCTAAACACATCCCATTAGAAGCGTGATTGACTATCAATTTTCAATTGAACAAAATAATTAAATAATTTGGTTAAGGGCAAGCAAGCATTTTATGATACGAGTGTTCATCGATTCGTGTTCAATCTCTAACAATTATCCCTCACAGCGTGGTAAGCACCTCTTGAACACTTTTTTAGAATTGTGTGAGTGATTTATTGGAAATGTGAATAATTACAAAATAATAATAATCTCCCTCGATTCAATAAATGTTCCGACTGTTGCCCGTCTACTTTGTATTTGAATTATTTATATACTACCTGAAGATGGCTATGCATTGACGTTTTGTCTATTTATTGACAATAAACAGTTCAAATGTCAAACGATATCTTCAAGTTTCGTCAAGTCTTTCTGTATTTAATGTAATTTTAAAACAGTTGATAATTTCCAAATAAATTACAGTTACTTACTTTTTTAAAAATAAAACGGATCATATTTTCGTCACCACGCTATACAGTACTAATCTTCTGGGGCACCATACATAACACATCACAATACAATAATAAAAATGTACCATGCGAGTAAATAAATAAATTTTCTTCAAAAATTCAAAAAGATCTTATCAAAAATTTTTTTTAAAAATATATCAGGTATATGTGTATTTTAGTTAATTATTAGTAACAAATACCTAACGCTCTTTTATAAAGTAACTTGAAATAACTTAAGATGTATTTCCATTAACATGTTATTTCCCTGTCATTAGCTACGTTTAATGTTAATAACTTTTATGTTAAATTATTTAAAGTTACTTTGTAACAGAGCGTTAAAGTAGATGTCAATTTTAGTGATAATTAGCTATATCCTCTAAAATACCTGATGAGATCTTTTGAATATTAAAGAAAAATATGATGTGTGCCATTTAAAAAAATGTTAGTTTATGCTGCCACGACTCTTTGGAACACCCTGTATAGTCAAAAATGTTTTTAAAATGTGCACTCAGTATTGGACAAACTTTGAAAGTTATATCTTGTTTATCAACTAAGTTATTATCCGATGTTAGAAGTTTAGTCGACCCTGTATATACATAGTAGCATTTCAATTTAATAGACTAGGTGAAGTATAGTTAAGTATCAAATAAGAAAAGAAAGTACCGAGGAAGTAAAAAGTACTAAAGAAGTTCATAAAACACTGTGTACTTCCTAGGAAATATAGGAAGTATCCTATTTAAAGAAAGTAGTTTACAGATTATGACACAATATAACAACATATTTTACGAAATAGATAAAAAAACAAATTTATGTAAGTATTTAAAGCGTACATTAATAAAAAACAATAAAATTTGTATAATGATTTACGAGAAAAAACCCGGGATCAATCCCAATTGTCGTAATTTATTTTTATTAATAAAATCATTATCATTGTTATTATTAATACAATTTTTATTAAATCAGTTTAATCTTTTTTCAAAATGTTAAATTCACATTACAAAATTTAATATAATGATGATAAAACATTAAAAAAAATACTGCAATCGGAATCGAACCCAAGTTAAAAAGCGCAAAAAATTTCTAGAGAACGAATTAACTAATTCGTCTGATTACTAATTTTTTTTTTAAATACTCTTTGATTATTTATTATTATCACATCAATTTGTTTTATTTTATCTATCTAATATAATATATTGTTATATTGTGTTCAAAGATATACGTTAATTTTTAATTTAACATTGTAAGTATACCATTTTTCTAGAAAATCAAAAAATTTTGAAAAGAACCTATGAGTTTCCTATCTTCACGTCAGAAATTTCATTATGTGGATGTGCCAGTTCAGAACAATTCATTTTCACAGGCACCCTAATGGTTCTTTTTATTGATTTTTCGTTATAATATTAACTAATTTATTCTAATGAAAACCGTAGCTGATTGTTGTCTATCTAGTTTACTAAAAATATGGTTTATAAAAATGACAAAATATATTTAAAAAGATGGAAATGATTAACATTATTTATTTTTAGAACGAGTTTCATTTATTAATTAACTGTTGAGTTACGCTAAAATTCGCCTAGTATTTTGGTATAATAATATAAAAAGGTTAAGTTGGTAATAAGAGTATGCATGAGTAATCTGTTTTTTTTTGTATGTATGATATTAAATAAAAGAATATATAATTCAAATATAAGTTTATTACAAGTGTTAGAAACAGAAAAACAAAGAATAAAACATAAAGGTTATGGGCTAAGTCGTGTTGGATGCAGAATAAATAAAAAGTAACAATAAGTTTATAAGTTACAAACATGGCCCACATGTTAAATAATAGTAATAAATATTCCTCAGTTGAGGTACTTAACGGAGAGAATTATCAAGTATGGAAATTTAGAGTTGAAATGATATTAGCAGAAAATGGGGTGTTAGATTACACACAAAACCAGATGGATGTTACGACTATGTCTGAAGAAAATAAAACTAAATTCACAAAAAATTATAACAAACTGTAAATTGAAATCACCCATATACAGGGTGTCCCACCGAACGCCATCGATAGATTATAGAAAAACTGTACATGGGAAAAATTTGAAAATTTGTTAGTATACTAACATCGACGGGGGCAGTTCCGCTAAAATATTTTCAAGATGGTGATACCGGAGAGTATGTGTCAACTTGCTTATTTTAAATGGAACACTATATATTATTCTATTTTTGAATTTTGCCTAAAATTCTAGACACATTTTGCGTATAATGTCCTATACCTAAGTCTAACTGTTTTGGGACTTATACTTAAATTTTATGTCAAAAATGACGTTTTCAGGCCTAAACAAAATTATAAAATTTTCCTATACTAATGCCTTTATTATTTCATTGAAATAGGTTTCCTTGTAGCAGGGACCTATTTTAGTGGGCTATGTCGATATTTTGATAATAAATTAATACAGGGCGATCAAAAAAGAATTAAAATTAAATTCAAAAACACGTCAAAGTCATTTTTAAATACAAGCATCATGTTTTTATAATTTTATCTTATTTAGCATCAAAATGAGGTTGACTTTTGTACAAGGTTGTCTATTCAAAAATTCATGGTTTTCGAAATATTGGCAATTTAACTTTTTTTTGTTGCACAAATGCTATTGTATTTCTTTTAATATGAATGATTATTCCTAGTTGGCCATGATGGCGTTGAAAACAATCATCTGTCAAGGATATGTCTTTGACTTGTATATTATAAATTCTACGGCTTTGTGTTTCACAACCGTATGTTTTAAATGAGAATTCAGGAATGATTAGATTGAAAACTTCTAATCAACGTTTTTTAAGCGTCCGAAAAAAAAATGTTAGGTTCCCAAATGTCGATTATATTAAAAGATCTAAACCCGAAAGCTAATTTGTATAACAAAAATGTGGTACCATTAATTGTCCACAAATGTTAATGCAAATACCTATTGCGACAAAAAAAAATAGACTAAATTCCACGTTCACCTACAAATCTTATTAAAACCGGTTACATTCGGTAGCTTACTACCCAGAAATTTGAAAGGAAATTTCGTTACACATACTGATTAATCACGTTAAGCAAAATTAGAAAGTAAATCAGTATGTACGCGTTTGTGAAAAAAAACATTAATCAGAATATTGTGTCTCTATGCGTAAATTCAACATTCAATAAAGAACGGAATTAACGAACGTCTATCTCCCTTTGATGCTAAAAACTTCTACTATTGAAATGAAAGTCTTTAATTAGGTTAAATATTTAAGATAAATATGTAAGGATATTAAAAGAAATAGAAGAGTAAAAAGTTGTATATAAATGAAAAAACTTGCATAAAAACATAATCGATACAGTATCACTCGATACTCACTCGCGCATTTTAAGAAGCAATACAGTGTGTCCGAAATTGTGTAGGATTGTATGGCTATCTTTGTTATTAATAAACAAATGTCAGTGTCAAGTAGTGAAATTTTTTCTCCGATAGAAAGCACATTTCTCGTAGTCACCAGTCGAGAACTCAAACTCCAGAGGCGTTACGTAACACAAGTTATCAGTTCTGTTGGTTTACAACAATCTTCACAATCATCCTCTATTTTTAGTGAAAGTTTTGACAACAATCATGATATTCATTTCAAATGTCATACATGTCAAAAGAAATTCTCATTCAGACGTAGTTTGAATATACACCTTGGAAAAAGTCATTTAATATGATCTGTCCCTTTCATCACCTACAACATCAAATCTTAATTGTAAAATTTGTGTAAACTCAAGAAAATTTGGTAACGTCCACGGTTTAAAAATTCACATCTCATGATGATTCTTTAGTTAATTTACCCCTTCCCGAAAATTTCAACAGCTTTCAAGAAAGAATTTCCAATTATTAAAAAATGTTCCTGTGCTTAACAGAATCACCAAGGGCGCACGAATCTCGATACAAACAAACTCTCTACCGTAATCAATGCCTGTGTTAACCTCAACACTACAACTACATGGGAAGATCTTTTTCTTTTTTTAAATGTCACACCCAAAAATTTTAAGGATAAATCTATAACGTCAAAGGATAAATCTTTAACTTCAACAGTAAAGGAAAACATCCCACTGTATAAATATCTCAATATATTTTCAAAGAAACAAATATCTAAACCTACAGAGAAAAAAATTTATGATAGTGATATCAGCGGAGCCATTCGATTTGCTACAAATAACTCTGATTCTTCTGCTCGACTAAAAAATAAACATCCTCCATCCAGAACCTTAAATCTGCCTCAACCTCCAAATGAAACTTTTGATTACTTGGTTGTTTCTGAAGATCAAGTTTTTAAAACCAAATGGATTAAATTAAATCAAACCTCAACATTTAAAAGATTTAATTGGTAAAAGTTCATGTGATTCTGCCCAACGTTTATTAAGAATTCTTTTTGGGAAAATTAACCTAAATTTTACACCTTTTTATATAAAGCTTCTTTATGTGCTTTGGCTAAGAAAGATGGTGGTAATCGCCCTATTGCCATAGGATCCACCTTTAGACGTCTTGTTTCAAAATTAGGATGTTACTATTTTTCTGTAGAGATTTCACAATAGCTTAAACCAAAACAAGTTGGTTTAGGTACTAAAAGTGGTTCAGCTGAAGTTTTTCTGAAGAGTGACGTCAAGAACGATTTCAATTCTGTTGAACAAAACTCTTTACTGACATTGGTTTTCAAGAAGATTCTCCTGGTTTATCCTTATTTATGGAAGTGTCATTCATCTCCTTCATATTTAATATTTATTGAAAATTTAATCCTTTCTAGAATTGGTTGTCAACAAGGTGACAGCCGTACGTCACATCTTAACGTTTGAACTTTAGGGGATTCTGTTAAAAATATTTTAAAATGTTTAAAAACCTATTTCAAAAACATAGATTATTCAATTATTTAAAGTGTGAAATATTCTTCTTCTCTCAGGTTCCTAAAGAACGTAAAGTCGATATTTTAAATAAATTTGAATCAATTACTCCAGGCACTTATGAAAAAGATTTATCGTTACTTGGTTAACCTTTATTTGAAGATGCTATGTTTGAATTATTCTCTGCACTTTTGAATAAATTTGATTTATTGGGTAAAAAACTTAATAGTATAAAATCTCATATTGCTTTATATTTATTACGAAATTGCTTTTGGATTCCAAAACTTAATTATTTTCTTCGCAGTCCTTTTTGGAAATTTAAACACCTCCTATAGCTTTCGGTGGTTTGGGAATTCGATCAGTAACTGATTTATCTTCAGTAGCATTTCTTGCTTCTATTCATTCATCGATTAATCTCATTGAGCGTGAATTTCTTCTTTAAACTTGAGATCTAATATATGACATAAGCTTTGGAGTTCTGACGGTTGATCCACCTAAAGAACTTTTAGATTCATTTGATCGTTGCAACAAAGCCAGACTTGTAGCTGTTTCTGAACCTGAATCTGGTGCTTGGCTTAAAGCACTGCCCTCTGCTAATATCGAAAACTAATTGAACAATCAAGTACTTCGAATAGCTGTTGCACTTAGAATTGGCTGTGAAATATGTCAACGTTACACTTGTCAGGTTGATAAACCTCGAGTCTAGATGCCAAAGGACTTTTCAAGGATTTAAGAAAACTATTAGTAGAAAAATCCGGATTTCTTCAACAAAGAATTAGTATTGTTGTCCAACGTGGAAATGCTACCAGCGTATTAAGGACTGTTGGCAATACTTGTTACATACTTGAAGAAATTTTTTATTGGTTTAATTAATTTGTATTCTCAATAAAATTAATTTAATTTAAAAATAATAATATACATTAATGTACAGTTTATTATGCTGGTTTAGATTCTTTAAGAAAACACAAATATTCCAAGCAGCTATTGGAAAAAACTCTATTTTACAAAAAAAATCCAAAATTTCCCTTATCGTGAAAAATGTTTAAACCAAAGTTGTCTGTTTCACTAATATAATAATTTTCAAAAAAGAATTATTCTCATTGTTCTCGACATAATGTTAGTAACTTTATTTTTTAAATGGGCTCCATCTTAAATTTAATTTTCGCTTTCAATGATGTGCTACAATTTAAGGTTTAGGTAATAAATTGCTGCGTATTTAAAAATTATTGTATTACAGGAAGTTGATCATGAAAACAAATGTTTTATGTTGTCATGGCTTCAAACTAAACAAAAATTTGAGCTGTCAATTTTAATAAAATTAAATAGTAATAGATGCAACAATGTATTGTTAATTTTTAATAATAAATTATAACTTCAGTCAAACCAATACTAAATTTAATTTGATGATGACTTGGGAATATATTGGTGAAACTATAGTTAAGTTTTTCAAATAAAATATATTTAGTAATGGTTTTACTGAAATTATAGTTTACTATTGTCAATTAATTATAAAAGTTTCTCACTAAATGAGCAATGTGATACGTTTTGCATCTACATAACATGTATGCATAATAAATAACTCAAAACTGACACCTCAAAGTTTTATTTAGTTTGAAGCCATGACAACATAAACCATTTGTTTTCATGACCCTTTTGTGTAAAATAACAATTTTAAAATACGCAGCAATTTATTCCTGAAACCTCGATCATTGCACACCATTAAAAGCAAAAAAACCTACACAATTTGGGACACACTGTACACGACAACCATTCCAATTGCGCCAATGTCTGGATTCCAAACATTAGACCAAATATTAAAAAAACTTTACATACAATTTCAATTAAACACTTCTAGAGAAAGTACTATAAAGAAAGATGAGTTGGTAAAAATGCAGACACATTCTGTGAATAATTATGTCATTATTAAAAATTTTAGTCTGAATATAAAATTTCAATTTCATGTACTTTAATATACAAGACACTAACTCATGAAGAACGTGATATAACATTTGACGTCAATGAAACGTCACAACATTACTTTTATTTTATTATTAAGATGTTTTAGACAAACCTGTAACAAAATAAAACACTTAAATCATAACTTAAAACAAGATGCATTAAAATTTAGTAAATGTTTTGACATATTTATGCATTAGTTAAATACAAAGTAAACATCGCCTGATTTTTCTATTAGTCCAATGTACACTTGCTTGCATTCAATACAATAGATTTTGTATATTACTGATACTTTTTTGCGTCCACTGCCAACTATTTTTTAATTCACAGCAACTTAGTGCATATTTATGTTTTGTTTTATAATAAATAAAATATAGATAAATAAATAAACAAATAAAACTAACCCAAACGGAACCAAAGTAACGTAACCGACAATTCAATCGGCAATATAAAATTTGTAAATGATTTACGGGTATAAGCTGAGCATTAAATTAGATCGTTTCAGTGCTTTAAGCTGATGAAAAGACAACGAAATTAACTGCAGACAGCTTTAGATGTCTTGTTAAGAACTACATCCAATTTCTCGTGTATATAAGAAAAATAAATATCTCGTTGATAACGTAGAAGTACTTCTGAGTTGGCGTCCACTCTAAAATAATTGCGACGAAATATTTTGAAGATGTAAATCTAAAGTTTTTTTTTTAATATTTACGACGCATTCATGAAAAAGTAAGTAATACTTTAGAAAATACGTAATATATGTCAGAAATTTGACTGTACGTCACTTATTAACCGCCCTTGAGTGACACGAACATTGTGAGCTTGACATGTAGAAAATTAACATCAAACCTTTCATATGGTTAATGTACACAATTATTAAAATTCATAACACAGAATCAAATTCATATTTAAAAATAGTTACATTTTTGTTTGTTTTTAAGGGACTAGAAAACAATAGATGGATGCAACATTGAAGCTGACGTAGCGATACGTTTTCGAGTACCTATTGTTAAATCAGCCAAGCGTTTTAATAGGCCGAAAGTAGGGAGGTTCTCATTATTTTGCATAATGCACCCTAATTATAGTATCATAAAGGTATTTCAGTTCAACGTAACCTACTTTGGTCGTAGATACGATACTCGAGAAATTTTAGTTTGTAGACAGGATTTCGGTATAATTTAAATTTTATCTTTTACGACTAAAATACGTGTATGAGACCGATAATATATTTTACTTCCCTGGCGTTTAGTCAGAAGAATCTATATCAACTAGCGTGACTATTTTATTGTTTTAGCCATAGAGTATATAAATGAAATATCTGTGCTGCATTGCATTTTATGGATAAATTTCAGTTAAGATTATTCCATGCGTATTAAGATATTTTCGAAAATTTAAACAGTTAAATAACTCAATAAAATAGTTTTACAACATTTTTCAATCAAAAAGTATCCACCAAAATTTAATTTAATATGTAGATAAACATTTAAAAAAAACTCTTTAGTGGTATTACTTCAATATTTTGTTACTGCACATCTTATAAATTAAAAAATATTCTATCTGGAGACAAATATCCACAATTTTTGGAAATTTTATTATCTATGTCTTTTATTTGAACTATTTTTTGTAAAACAAAATTTTCTTATCCTATTTTTTGATATTTTGACATTAGCAGTAAAGTCAATATCTTTATGTAAGTTAAGAAAATATTGTAGATGGCGCCACCCAAGAGCGGCCGAAAAACATACTTTTCGGTTGCTTTGGGGTATTAAAAATTCACTTTTTTGTTAGAGTCGCCTAAAAATAATTTTATTGAAGGCATTAGAAAAAAAATGAAGCAAACTCCAAATATCGAGTAGGGTTAATCGGATATTCATTGGGCGATCAATTTCTACTCTTACTTAATAGCATAATAGACCGATTTCACAGTTGGAAACTCTTTACTGTTTATGTTTGATTACATCTTGATGATTAAGAGAAGTATAAACAAATAAATAATAAAAAAAAATAAAGTTTTACATCATATTTCGTAGACCTGGGCCCTGGGTGGGTAGTTTGAATAGCTTAATCAGAGTGTCACTGCCGCTACTATGCCCGGATAACAGGGGAGGGTTCGTGGGTAAGGCCGGCAACCTGCCTGCGGGAACAAGTAATATTTGCCCACAGGAACGAAAACAAGCTTCGGAACAGGATGGGCACAAAGATGATGACTATGACGAGAAAAAAGACAAAGAAAAAAATATATTAAGAATAGGTGCATGGAACATAGTGTCGAGGTACAAAAAGGTCAAGAAATAGTAGAAGAATTAGAATCCCATAAAAACGAGTGATGTGCCCTTAGTGAAACAAAAAAGAAAGAGGGAGGCGTAATTAACGCAGATAAATTTATATTATTTTACAGCGGAGTAGGTAAATTCCAAATAGCCTAAGTGGTGTAGGTCTGCTAATACGTAAAAAATATGGTGCCTCAAACATAAATACATTGAGGAACAATTAAGAATATTTTTCCAACAATTAAGTAATAGAAATTAAACGATGTGTTCCGTCTAGGTGGAGGTTAAGTTACAAAAACTAACGGTCTTATTGGAACATAAATGCCAACGTTTTGCACAAACTTGTGAGGGCTTTATTGAGGCTAATTGTAATTAATAAAATCGTGCGAGTCAGACAAGTTAAAGTAAATAATCAAATAGATGATGATGGTTTAGTCAGTTAAAATTAAAAATTAAATAAAATGTTTGAAAATTCCACGGTTGTTATTCTGCATCGATAAATTAGAGCATACATGCATTTTGTCCAAGCATTTGTTCAATGGCTTGTACAACGCCGTGCCTCAAGTTCTTCTACCGTTTTATGAGCAGGCTACGAAATCGCATCTCGAATTTCGATCCAGTTATTTCCATGTTGGTGAAAATAGTTATGATTTTTGCATTAATGAAGGTGCTCTATCTTGCTGAAACCACATGTTCGGTACATTTTTCAAAGTTTGATTTTGTAATATTTCAAGATATCGAGGTGCAGTTAAATTATTTTGATTTATACCACCTGAAATGAAAACAGTAGCAAATCCGGTAATTAAAATCTATTACCAGAGAAGTCAAAGGCAAGATATGAATGCGTGTATGCTAGTGTATCCAATGGGCGACAATGAATCAAATAAAAAAATATTCGGAAAATTGTTTACTGGCATATTTTCAAACTTTTCAAAGCAAAAAATCACTTTGGTCGACATATTCTATGTTAAAATCTTGCTTGAATCTCCATTACAAAGTCGATATAAGTAAGTTGAACATCTTAAAAAAAAGACCAAACTCTTCAATTTAAAAAATCATTCTGGTAACTATTGAAATCTTAAAACCGCAGACACAACATATTTGCTAATGAATTTCTGATATTCCACAGACAAAGAACAACGTTCCCCAAAATTTAGCCGTCACTAATCCCAAATGGATTCAACTATTGCTAAATTTCCATCTAGAAAACTTAATAATTATGGTTTTCGGAGAACCTCGGCCACCATTCTGGCCAATAATGGAGGTGATTTACTTACCCTCAAAATTTGCGGGGTGAAATCTTCGACAGTGGCCAAAGGATATGTCAAGGATAGTATGCAAAACAAAATTGCAACTGCCGAAAAGTTAAATGGACCAGGCCCATCTAACAAAACTCATAACTGTGCAGATACAACAAATACAATAAGACAATATTCTCCTTTCTAAGTCACGATCTCGGAGTCCTGACTGATATGAACGAAATGTGTATTTTTTAAGAATTCTCTGAGTAGTTGATTATTACTCTTCAGTTGACGAAGAGAGGTACGATGATTGTCAATGACACTTTGGAAAACAAGAGTTTCAATATTTCCATTAGACACTTCTATTATGTATTTTTTAAAGAAACCGTAAGAAAGCATTTTAAAGGTCTATAAACCTGGACGTCGTCCTTCTGGACATCTCTGAAAATACATACCTTGAGCTAGCTCAGCTATGGCACAAATGAAACAATTATCAATGTCCACTTTTCAATTTGAAAATCTCTCCCTAAGGAAAATATCACAATTATTTGAAAAACTTAAAAACGAAAAAATGGTTGATAAAAATATATAAAAATAAAGCTCTTAGCAGATAAACGCAAATAAATAATAAAGTTTTGATAGACAGCTTCGTGGGAAAGCAAACACAATTACGGCATTTGTTTCACAGTCCACTAAGTAACAAGTTTTTTAAATAAATTCACATTTTTCGTCATCTAAAGATATGCTTGTTATACAGTGACCGGCAAAGAGTTTGCATCAAATAGGAAAAATTTTTGTAATTGAGATACCCAAAAATTTCTTTTGGTAAATGAATTCAGCATATCAAATGACAAAAAAAAGCACTTTGACAAATGTATTTGACCACTGTCATGGCGGCAAATTAAAAAATATTACTTAAACATGTAAAAGTGAGGTTAGATGACAAGATATTGAAAAATTCTTAAAAAAAGTTGTTCAGAATTAGATTATACGTCTGTGTGCAAATTTTCATAAGAAAACAATGACTTTCAAAAATATCAGTTTTCCGAAATTTTTTGTATGTTTTTGTATGAGCTTATTATCCAGGCCATATTGTAAAAAACTGTTTAAATAAGTCAGCTATAGGTGTACATAGTTTTTTAAGTGTAATTTTATCGGACGAATTCTACGACTAACGGCACGAGTTTCGCAACTATTTTGAATTCATTCGAACGGAATATCAAGTAGGTTAATAAATTATTTTCACATATACAACGTAGTTCAAAAGAGTAGCGGATCAAAGTTTTTCTTATGGAACACCCTGTGTTTGATAAGAATTTTGAATTCTACGGATAAAATAAAGCCAGTTTCTTTAATGATTCCTATACTTAGCTATTACTGTTCCTTAGATATTTTGATTTTTCAATAAATGTGGAGGTTTTTTAAAAAAAAAAAAATTATTTTCCGATGTAAGATAAAATGGAAGAAAACTGGTTATACTCAGTATACTATTGGCGCGGAGTAATAAACCTGTCAGAATTATCGAATCTCCCGTATTGCAGTGGCGTAGGTACCTGATACGTTTGGAAAATCATATTTTTAGTAGGTAAATATATTATAATAGTAAAATCTACCTTGATATGAATTATTATGTGGTTATATGCTATTTATTTTATTTGTATAGTAGATCACATTACAAATTTTACTTCTTACGTATTATATACCATTATTTTGTATCTTGGTATAATACCCACATCTACTTCTATGATTCTCGTTTCGTCACTACCTGGGCTGATGGCAACGTGTTTACACAGATTAAACTATTGTTATCAGACCCTAGATGGGTCGATATGCTGCAAGAGCGGCACAATGATCGTATTTTGGTTAGAATTTATTGGTTTTACTAACAGTAGAAGTACCGCTTTCACAAGAAAATAAAGAATTATTTCAAGCAATTATGATTTATTACTCCGCGCCAATAGTATACAGACTATACCGACTAATAACTCATCACTTCATCAACCACTAGAGTCAAAATTTCGGAATACTTCACAAGGTTTCCAAAAGTGCCATTACCAATACATTCAAAGTAGATTATCTTTCTTATTAAACACCCTGTATTTTGTGGGCGTATCTCTTTCAAATGATACTAGAGTTTCCTTGCTCAGGTGCCGCAGACACCAAGGAAACAAAATATAAAATAAACAGCGTGGAAATTAAAACATTAAGGTCGATAAAAAGCATAACATGAAGAGATAGACAAACAAATAATAGCATACGAGAAGAGTGTAACATGCAATTAGTGAATAAATGGATGAAAACGAGAAAGAAAAGATGAAACGAACATAGGATGTGACCTGATCAATTAGCAAATATCTTAGCCATACAGCAGAAGACCAGTGGAAAAAAACGATGAAAATACAACACGCAATCAACAACAGAAAATGTATAAAAGACAGACAAACAGGAGAAATCCTAGTCGTACGAAGAAGAAGGTGAGTTGTCGAAAAACAAAAAGAAACTCAACTTAGTATTAACACCTGCATAAAAAATTATTTATTAACTAATTATAGAATGGAATTATAGCGAATCTATTTGGAAACAAATGCAATTTTTTTTTATACAAATAGTGCTAAATTGTTTTTTTGCAATTTGCAAAAAAAATGGAGGTGCCAAAATTTATCGACGTAAAAGTATGCCTCTAGGAGAAATTTCATATTGTTGTGGATAAGTTGACATGAAAGCCATATACCACTTAGCATCATTTACAGAAAAGATCCAAACTAATTCAACCATGTGCTGCTATCTGTAAGTGAGTGAACCAACCAACACTTAGTTTTAGATCATTCCCTATTTTGCAGAAAAGATCCATGTGGGTTGGACTCTTTCTGCACAAAATTATTTGTGAGGTTCAGTTGTCAGTTGTCACGTTGAACCAGTTAAAAAGTTTACATTATAGAGGCAAATACATAGTTTCATTGGTTTTATAAAAACCCAATCAAAATAATAACAACCACGAAATTCAGGTAAGCTTTGAGAGTTTGTTTTTCTATAACCTCAAAATTTCAATGGTCCGATTTTTAGCGCCAAATTGAAATTCCTGTTCTAAAACAGCTTCAAAATAAAACTGAAATAAATCACAACCGGCATACTCAAGTAAATACAAATACAGCCAGTAATGATGACCACACAGAGGTACTATTAATTTGTTCTTGTTTATGTTTGCAGCACTAATTTCTACTAATTTCCTAAAATGCAGAATTTTGGAATGGTCATGATTCTGATGATGATCCACAGTTTAATATTGTCGGTGAAGATCTATGAAATAGTAGTGGATCCGACGATGCCCTTGAGAATTTAGAACCTGAATCAATTGAATGCCCAAATCTAACGAAAGTTCAAGTCAAGATGCAAACATTTACAAGGAAGACTATTCAAAGGCCGCAAAAAAACATTTAAATATAACAAGGCAACAAAACAAAATCAAAAGGAAACATGAATGAGCTACATTATAAACTGTACAAAGAGGGAATTTTGATGATACTTTTCAATGCTCATGTGTACGGAAATGTTATTCAGTAATATCAGAAGAAATTAGAAGGTAGCAGTTTAATAAACATTGGGGGCTGGCTAATTACGATGGTCAAACTGCTTTTCTTGGAGCTTTGGTTCGAGAAGAGAAGAAAAAAAGAGCTTACGGAAAAGGGATCCGAAATAATTAATTTTCAAGGAAATACTATTTGAGCAATACAGAAGTATGTCGTGAAACTTTCATAAAAACAATACAAATAGTAACAACGATAAATACCGCTCTGAAAAAGCTCAGGTCTTCAACGATATTATCTACTATCTACGTGGAAAACTAGAGGGTAGTAAAAATAAAATAGATGAAGCAAGAAAACAAATAGACAAAATTCCAAAGTAGATCAGTCACTACCGTAGAGAGCTCAGAAGCTCAATTTTTACCCCCCGAAATGACTATTGTTGTGATGTATAGAATGTACAAGAGCGAAGTAGAAAATCCCTTCAGCTTTGCTTGGTATAAGCGTATATTATTCTCAGAATTCAATTTGAAATTCAAACCTTTGAAGAAAGATACTTGCAACATGTGCGCTATGTATGCTGCTCTAATTCAGTCTGGCCAAGATGAGGAGGAGAAAGAAAGGAAGCAAAATGACCATAATGATCATGTCCACACATGGCAAAGAGCTCGTCAAAAATGAAAGAAGATATGAAAACGGCAGCCGAATGTAATTATTATGAATGTATCGCGAGAAGACTTTACCTCTTCCCAGACTTCCTACGGAATTTTATTCTATAAAAGACAAATGTAGCTATATAACCTAAGAGATTCACTCAGGATCACTTAATAAAAAAAGGTTACCTTGATCTTGGATTGAATCAAAAGCATGTCGAGGATCTCAAGAAATTGGGTCGTGCTTATTGAAATGGTATCTTCAGATGCTCACAGAACTGGTAATGTGGCTCGATCTCATGTAATGGTCAGAACCGAAATATTAAGCTCACTCTTTAATTTTCGGAATACGGCGCTATCACAGAATATCTTACAAAGCTTAATTAAATGTAATCTGGTTTAATAATGCAATCTCGGCGACAGTTACACAGTTCTTGTTGATGTTCATAAAACTGTTAGTTTACATACCTCGCCTTACCTCCATAACAAGATCACATACAGGACAGATGTTCACAATTTAAATTTAAGGCATAAGGGTTTGCTGGCAATTCCAAAGCATCGTACGGAGTTTTTTAAGAGAAGTTTTTCTTACCAAATCTACAATTAATATTAAATTATGTTTATTTTGGAAATAAAGATTTATTATTATTATTATTTTTTTTTGGTTTTTTTATCTCGACTTTTGTCGGTTTTAGTCGCAAGTCGGGCTGAAACCAACACATTGCGGACCATTCATGTTTTATGTTTGCGTGTTATGCATGTGAAATTTTCTGACTGTGTTGCATGTGTTGAGTATGACTAGCTTTTTGTAGTGTAATGTATGTGTGTTTTTCTATGTTCAGTGTATGTAGGTTTTGTGTAGTAGTGTGTGGTATGATACCTGTGGAAGACAGGATTATCGGTACTATGACCACTTTGTTCATCTTCCACAGACGTTTTACTTCTATGGAGAGATCTGTGTATTTGTGAAGTTTTTCTGTGTTAGTTTTTTCCATGTTGTGTGTGTTGGGTATTGCTATGTCTATTATGTATGTTGTTTTTGTTATGTTTGTCTATTAGTGTAATGTCTAGTCTCTGTTATTATTATTATCCATATTATTATTATTATTATTATTATTATTATTATTAATGAAAACAGCTCTTAATATGCACAAGTCCCTTAAAAACATCTACTTACATTCGTTTTCTGGGATCTGGTCACAACTTTCTGCCAAACGATTGTGATTTTGAATGTTCTTTAAAACGTCAGCAAAGATTGTACACGCCAGAAGATTATATCGCTGTTATGCGGAAATGTCGCACTAAGAAGTTTTATGGTACTTCTATATTCGAAGCAAAGATTACCAACAGAAAATTTGATATCAATAAAGAAAAAATCAGTTGGTTGCAAACCAGAGAGATAATGCTAGACAAATCGAAACCATTTTCAATCTTCATGAAAAGTACATTTGATAGTTTGACATATACTGAAGTAGACATAAGAAAAAAACAAGTTGGTAGGCGAATAGACAATATTTTTCATAAGCAATTCCTTAATCACACGTGTCCAGGAGGTAAGAAAATATCTGTGCCTAAATTGCAAGATATACAATCTGTAATGCACTTAATTCCTACCGATTGCCAGAAGTTTTAAAAAACTTACAAGGGGATACCGATATAATAGATGACTTGGATGGCTTCACAGGATCCTCAGATTTTGAAATTGAATCATCTAGATACTCGAATCATTTTCTTTTATTATTTTTTTCCATGAATGTGACTTTTTATACAATAGCTGTCATAAGTTTTGGTTTGTTAAATAAAGTTCACGTATATTAAAATTTGAATACAGTTTTCTTAATATTGCAGAAAGAAATCAACCCACAAATGTCTTTTTTTAAAAACCCTCCAAAAAACCCTTATTTTTTCCTCCAAGTTTCAATATAATTTAACAACGTACAAATACAGATGCCAAGGTGGAATTGAGATTCTGTTGACAAATAATTTTTTATTTTAATTGTAATATTTTGCTTGATTTCTCAATTTAGATCATCTGACGTTGGTTCCTTTCTGCAGAATCCCGTCCTATTATAGGTACATTTGGGGACTTTAAAGAAGCCCATCCCCGAGGTGTTTTAAAAGACATTAACTTGGACATCCTTTAAATGTTCGTATTGGAACTAGTTATAATACCGCTTACATATAAACAACGATTTTCAAAATAGGTATTAAGTATTGTATAAGCTCAAAACTCAACCCATTTATTTAAATTTATCTTCAACGGCTCATTTGAGTTCTATTGTTACCTCACTACTTTCATTTCTTTTATGTCATTATTTGATCAGTATTGAACTTCCTCTTTAATTCTTATTTTGAAGTATTTTGTTACTAATACGTATATAAAAAGCTACAAAAAACAAGGCAAATAATTGAAATAAAACTGAAAAACAATATATTGCTATGTTAATCATAATTTAATATTTTTGAATGTTTTTGAATTGGTGCGTTATATCCTAACTAGTATTTTATTTATTAACATTTAAATGACAATATGTTTTAGATTGGCAACCGGTTGTCATTTAAACGTTAATACATCATTAGATAGGATGCACTAATTTCAAAACATCCAAAATTACAAAAAATCCTAAGTACATATACATATTTCTTTCATAATTTAATAATTGATGGTAATAACTTTCATTATCAATACAAGACTGAAGTCTTCTACGCATACTATCTGTCAAGGTGTAACAAATATTACCAGCTCAAAAGCTTTCCCAAACCCTACAAACATGCAATAACAAAGCTTCTAAAGTTCGTTAACGAATCCCATTCTATGCATACTTGTTCCAATTTCTTACGATATTAACCCATAGGTATTCTATGGTTGCCATGATTATCTTCAAACAAATCTTGAACTCGTCGTGCTCTGTGAAAACTACAATTGTCTTGAACAAAAACGATTGGTCCATTTCGCTCTTCTTCCGGGTATAAAATGTTGATCAAAGGTAAAAGTACATTTTCCAACATTTCTAAGTCTAATTATATTAAATGCTGGAGGAGACACCTGCACAAGTACTCCCTGGTCAGCGCTGTGCATCCAACCCCATACACCTGTAAGAGACACGTCAGCTTGTCGCTAACGGCATTACATACCGCTTTGGTTATTGGGACGCCATAGTGTCACTGGAGCATCTTGGGATGAGAAAATGACAGTCTCTCTCTAAATTATTATTACAAAAATCCAACCGCACAGTAGCATGCTCTGGAGAAGGTATCATCTTTCTAGCTGGCTTACGTGCATGAATTCCGTTGCCATGCAAACACCTAGATATTATTTTTCTAGAGTAACCCATGTATAGTCGTTCTTTGATTTGGACACAATTGGTGAATCGGTTATAATATTTAAAATTTGTCGATCCTCTTCTACTGTAGTCTCACGGATTCTTCCCGGACGCTGCGTCGAGTGGTGCATTTATTTCCTTATTTATCCTTTTTTCACTAATCACTTCGTGATTATTCTAATGACATTCATTGTTTAACTGCATTTGTCTTTATACGTATTCGGACGTTACAGTTATTTTCATTTTTAAAAATGATTTATACTTTATACTTTTAATTGATTCATCTTTTTTTTTGATTTAAAAGTTAGAGAATTAATCATCTTATAATGAAATTAGCAATTGACAATGCCCAGAAATGGTAGTAAAAGTTGAACTTAACAAAATTGCCGTCGCGTCGCAAACCATTTTTCAATCTTCAAACGTAATCAAATATAAAAAAATAGTGCACTAAATTCAGGGAAGAAATATTTTTCACATGAGATATTTTTGTGTTTGTTATCAGAGATCTACCGTTGAAAAGAGTGTGGTTTATGCGTTTAAGATTTAAAAGGTTGGACGCGACTTTTCTATTTTAGTTTTTGAAGATCAACTTTTCACTACTTATCAGCATTGTCAATTGTGAATATCAAAGGTGACCAATTCTCTAACTTTTAATGGAAAATATTAGATGTTGAATCTGAATCAATCAAAGTATAAATCATTTTAAAAATGAAAATAACGTCCGAATAAGTATTAAGACAAATGCAGTTGAACAAAGAAGGTCATTAAGAATAATCACCTAAAAGTAAGTTATATTTCTTTGTATACAGGTATTAGTAACAAAATACTTTTTTTTTTGCATTAGGCTCTTAGCCATGCAGCCAGTCGCTAAAAGATTAATTTGGATCGACCAAACTAACGATTAAAAATTGAGTTAAAGCAGAATCTCATTTCGTGCTAAAAATTTGATGATGTTGTCATAGATCCCTTTTTGACCAATAGTTAAGATATGTAGTAGGTTTAACGGTAGTGGGACATGTTTAGACAGTGATCTGTAAAGCTCGCTACTAGATGCATTTTTTTACACTCAAAAAGATATGATCAAGATCACCTGACTTTGCATGGGAATAAGTATATGATGTTAACATTTTAATTTTGTGTAGATGAGCGGGATAACTGTTAACCAAATGTTAACTACGGGCGGTGGTATCAGGCAGAAATAAACCTAGGTCAGTTAATAATATTATAAACATTAAAAGTATTGGCAGGAAGAAAATTCAGTTAAAATCGAGTCTAGATGCAAATAAATTGGTAAACAATAAATTGCTAGAAACGGAAAAATTAAGAGAGAATTTATCCCAACTATCTGCTAGAAACAAAGGTTTAATTAGGGGATAGATACTGTTTGTTTTGAAGTGCATAAAGGAAAATATAAAAAGTAAATTTTTTTTTTATTTTGTGTTTATGTTAAAAAAAAGAATAGAAAAAATAAATAAAAAGAAAATAATTAGCTAAAAAAAGACTGTGGTCCTAACATTTGAAGGTAACTTTCGTGCTGGCTATGTATGTACGAGGATATATTGAAAAATTCTTAGCCTACTATAGAACCAAACAAAATTTCAATGTCAAAATATTTTATTACTCAACATATTCTCCTCTTAATTGGATACATTTATTACAGCGAACCTGCAACGTCTCTAGACCTTTCAAAAAAATTTTTCTTCTTGCTCTGAAACCAGACCTCCACAGCTTCTATACTGCCTTGTTGGAAGAATATGTACGACCTTTTAAACTTTTTTTAGTTGAGAAAGAGGTGATAGTCGGACGGAGCCAAATCGGGTGAATAAGGGGGGTGTTCTAGTAATTCAAACCCTAAATCACGATTTTTTGCATGGCAACATGAGATTTGTGTGCAGGGGCGTTGTCCTGCAAAAACAAAACACCTTTGGATAGCTTTCAGCGTCTTTTCTCTTTAATATTTTTCCCGTAGAGTGGTCAGTAATGTCGAATAGTAATCTCTAGTTATTGTTCAATCCTTATCCAAAAATCAATCATGATTACTCCATGGCAATCCCAAAAACTGAAGCAAGATCTTTTCCAGCAGATTTTGGACACGAAATTTCTTAGGTGGAGAACCAGAGTGTCGCCATTCCTATGGATTGGCTGCTTTGTTTCTGGATCGTAGAAATGTACCCAAGTCTCATCCATAGTAACAATTCGGTTTAAAAGTCTACATCGTTTTCAATGGAGCACAGATCGAACGCGATGTTTACCCTTGCACGCTTTGGTCAACATTCAAACATTTGGGGATCCATTTTGGAGTAATTTTTCCCATTTCCAAATTGACGTGAACCATATGATGAACGCGTTCGTATGAAATATTCAGTGCTTTAAATATCCGTTTTAGCCCAATTCGACGGTATGATAAAATCATGTCATCAACTGCATCGATATTTTCGGCGACCGACACAGAAACTGGCCTTCCCGATAGGTCATCATCTTCAATCGAAAATTTACCTCCTTTGAAGCTTGCATTCTAATTTTTGACGGTCGCATACAAAGGATATTGATCACCAAGGGTATTAAGCATATCTTCGTAAATCTGCTCTACCTCTTAACCCTTTAAAATACAGGTACTTGATGATGGCTCGATACTCCAATTTTTCGATTTTCACAATTTCGGTGGACATCTTTTTCATTTAATTTATTGCGTGACTCTGGCGACTTTTTTGACGTCAAACTTCACTCTGACACTTCCAATTTGTTAATGTTCGTTGCTATGGTAACGCAATATTTTGTGTATGCAAGGAACTGGTCTAAGCCGACTAGGTATCAATGGATCCTCGTATTAATAGTTCGTGTGTTCAGTCGAACCCTATCTTGGAAGAGTAACTCAATGCTATAAATGTTAGAGATATGGACATGTAGCAAAACAATGTAGAGCTATCAAAACTTATGTATTTTATGTGTGTGACACAAAGTGAAAATTTCTAAATTATTGTAAGTGTAAAGACCACTGTTCAAATCAAAATTGTCCTTATTACTCAACAAAATCTATTAAAAAATTGTGATGGAACACAATATCCCTTCTCGAAGCAAAGTATTTGTCTAACTGTCTACGCAAGCGTCGCAAACTAATAATCGGTATGATATTTTAAGTAGAATGAAACCAGATCTCAACTTTCCACCTGTGGAAAAATCACGAGGCAATTATTTTCTTTTCACAGCCAGCTCTTAGGACTAAAGCTACCCAAAATAAAATACAACTATCCCACTCTTCAGAAAACAAATTAAAAATTGTAAACATAAAGGCTAATAGCAAAAAAGAAAAGTTTGTATCCCTCTGCCATCTTACAACTTACCATCCACCTTCAATTCCTCATTTCCTTTTGTTTTGGCCTTATTCGCACTATCACCAAATCCTTACCAACCTAATTATACAAAACTGTTAAATAATAAGAAAATTACAAATTATCTAACTAATTAGGTAATGAAATTGGTTTACTAAAATTAATTCCTTAGAAGACATAAAAAACTGGATAAATCAACATATATTAAAGGATATTGACCAGTTAGTTACTAATATTTTTTAAACACAAATCATTCGTCAAATTAAATAATATTTATTAAAAGAAGTTTGCTTTCAAACAAATAACTTTTTTAAACAATTTTAATGATAACATTCAAGTTTGTGGAGCAGTGGTGCTTGTCGACAAACTGGAATTTTCCTTTTTATCGATTTATAGACCCCCAACATAGAAAAACAAAATACTGGGAGGAGGGGGGGATGCACATAATAACTTGTGGGGATTCCATAAGTTTACAACTAATAAATGCTTCAGATGACTTCCACTTTGTAATTTTAATACAGGTCAACCAACTCGAATGGTAAAACCTGATGTTAGTTACCTAAATCCAGCGATCCATTTGTTCCCCAGATACGCATGTAGTGTAAACTGGAATATTACTTCTGATACTTTAGGTTCCGGATCACTTCCCTATTGTTATGGAATTAGCTTCTGCTAGTGAAGGATAGTGCCACAATCCCACCAAGAAATAAGTGGAACGTAAACAAAGCAGACTGCGTCTGTACGCATCGCTCATACAACAATCCTTTATCAGTACACCGACTTTCCCAGAGTTAAACGATGGATGGACATTTTTTCTAGAATCTATAAATTAAAGCAGCCGGACCGTCATCTCTAAATATAAGCCTATCGATCAAAATGTCAAATACCCTGTCTTTGGTGAGACGCAGAGTGAGACAGTGCAATACAAAACGCAAGTCCGTTCTAAATGATTATAACTAATTACATCAAGTGAAAACAAGTCTGCGCTCAAACCAAAAGATTTCTAAAGGTAAAGGCAAAACAAAAGGTGGGTAAAATGGTGCTCCTAAATACACCTTCGTCCGCATTATGGCAACAAGCAAAAATGAAAAAGAGTCGCACATAATAATTAGCAAACCTATCAACAATGTTTTTTAATAAGATGGCTTCTCATATGTCACAACCTGTCCTAAAGTGGAGGCGTGTACAAAATGAAGTTGAACATTTTTTTGTGTAATCCATTTAACTTTTTATTTAATATTTTTTTAACTTAAAAATAACAATAACTCTTCACCTGGTTATGATATTGCATTTACTAGACGTAGCTAGAAAGTTTTTGGTTACTATGTTTAGATCCGGTGAATGTAACAAAATACTTCAAAATTGAATAAGGGAATGCCATTAAGAAGTTAAACAGGAAGTTCACGTAATGACATAAAAGAAATAATAGTAGTGAGGTAATCAATAGAACTTAAATGACCCGTTGTAAAAATTTATATTAAAAATTTAAAAAATTGGTTGCATTTTGAGCTTATACAATGCTTAATACCCAAGTGCTACCATGTCTCTGGTGCTACTTGTGTTTATATCCTAAGCACGGAATAGTTCTTCTTCTTGTAAAATAGAATGGATTAATTAAATATAAATTAAATACTGTGTCATTGTTGGATAATGAAAAGATAATTCATTGTTTTTGATTATTGCGCATTTTGAAAATCATTGTTTAAATGTAAGCGGATTGCAACTAGTTCCAATACGAAACTGATTTGCGTCTGTATTATAATACAATAGAAAATTTACCTGCAGTATTGTCAACATTTAAAGGATGTCCACATAACGTTTTGCTGCAAGCCTCGGGGATGGACTTTCTAAAGTCCCCGCGTGTACATTCTATGTATAAAAACATCGCAATCAGCCAGGAAGACAAAAATCAATGCTGGAGAAAACTTCGACTACATACATTAAAACAGAA
This sequence comes from Abscondita cerata, assembly GCA_030710515.1. NCBI lineage: Eukaryota > Metazoa > Arthropoda > Insecta > Coleoptera > Lampyridae > Abscondita > Abscondita cerata. The sequence continues at coordinate 24,992 of JALBCR010004085.1, read as the reverse complement.
GTATCATGATGTGAAACAAACATGCGAAATATCGACGTATACAAAATGCCTGAAACAATTTCGTTTCTATTATTAAAATTTTCATAATTCAACCGAAAATGAAATTTTCAAGATTCTAGTTCAAACTTTTGCACGAAATTAAAACTGCTGCGGTGCCTTCGAGGTCGACATCGTCGAATGAAAATCTAATTGATCAATCTAAGAATTAAGGTAGTCTCGGTTGTTGAACTTGCGCAAGAATGAGAAAAGGACTATTTCGTCTATAGAACTAGTAGTAAAACACAAAAAGACTAGAGTATTTTTTAGATGACACCTTGCAACTGAAACACGTTTGCTTCGCATATTTTCCGGCTTTTCCGAATGCCGTCCGCTTAAAAATCCGCCTCGTCGCTCGCACCATTGATTTATTATTTTTATCTCGACGTTTTTATCATTTTACCTTTTTTTCTGGTAAACCGAAATGTGAAGATAGTAGTACGTATCGTAAAAAAAATATCTCTTTACGCGAGCGGATGTGAAAAGGAAAAAACGTAAACAAGGAATCCCTATTTGTATAATGCCATAACACATAAAGTCATATCTACTATTTTAAGATAAGCATGTGACCTATTCTTGGCCAATTTGTTCGTAAGTCCAATATATTTTAGTACCGATCTTAAATGTCAGGTTGAAGAGTTTGGCTTGGCAAAGTACTAAGTACACGGAAAACTTGTATTTATTTTTTAAATTATGTAGTAGTAATTGACAATGCCGCGGATAATGAAGGTGACTAGATGTACGCCTGGATATTTGGGAAAAAAAATTGCGCGAGTGAAACTATGTAAATATAGAACAATTTTGCAAGGCCGCTGAGGATTATAGACGTCACCGCTTGTAAAAATAACCATCCTCATGTGCTCGACGTAAAATAGTTTATACAGTTTTAGTTGCAACTATCGAACAATTAAGACATTTCAAATTCCATTCATTAAACGTCCGTTTAATGCGTGCACGCATGCGTCACCTACACCAAAAACCATGTGATTACCAATTTGATCTTTCAAAAAAAAATTGTTTTTTCTCATCGACCGCTGAAATGTTCTCGCATTACGCTTAATTAAAGCGAATTTAAACGTAAGTGTCTTTAATACGACAATAATTTTTGAATTAAAAACGATGTTGCGGAAAGGTCCGTGCGCATCGGCCTTAATGCCCGAAAAGACTTACCATTGAGTAATGGGTAATTGTGTCCGGATGTCCCAAAAAATGATTTTAATCCGCTCTCCAATAATATAGGAGAGCCGCGATCTTCCATAACTCATCTCACTATCACTATCACTAAAATAATAAGTTGAGCGCGGAATTTTGACGGATTTTTTAACACGCGCCGTAAGAAATAAAAATAATAATAAACACCACAAACGCACCACCGCACACCGTTACAGTTGCATAAATAACACGGTACGACCGCGGAACTCGCAATCAATTCATACCAAAATAGTCTGGTAGCGACTTTAGTGCTCTCTGTCGCGGCCAAAACTTAACGCCGTGGCTGTAGTCCAAGGTTGATAACAGACATGATATCACATTGAGAAAATTACACATGATAGAACAATTAACTCGTATATAGTTGTAATTTGTAGCACAAACATAACCAATCTCGCTTAGGAAAACATGACACAATTTTTCCGAATGTGCGCTACACGCGACTGCGCCTGTTTGCAGGCAACCCTTTTATAGGGTGCGCTCTATTCCACTACTTCCCCCATTTTCCTCATTGATTCTTTCCCGTCATGCCGATTCTACTTCCTACAGAACGATGGAAATGGAAACCTACTTTATTATCATCGATTATTAAATTTAAACATTTTTTTGTGACTGATAACTTTTTTATTTGTTGTTGCAATTTTTTCTACAAGGACAAACAATACTTTTATTTATAATTATATAATACGAGGGCAAGTTAAAAACATTCTCGGCATTGTAGACGTTCAATGGCAAGAAATTTTAATTCCCCTAATAATAAAAACTAAAAAAATTCCTTAGACGGAGCAACACGAAATTGTTTAGGAATATCATAATAATTAACAATTTTAGTTTTTAAAGATAAAATTCATAAACCTTTTTATAAACTATACGAGTTACAAAAAAACACGTTTCGTTATGTGTTACATACAAGGTTAATATTTTAATTTAAAAAGGGCATATGAAAATTGTTTCTGATACCAGGGTGGTGCAGACTTCTGGACATCGTTGAGAAATATATTTGTTAAAGAACTAGTTTCAGAACACGCATTTTATAAAACGAAAGTACGAGTTGCTAAAATGCATTCTGAAGCAAGTTCTTTATACTATTCCCTTCCCTTTTGGGTTTTTCAGATTGATTTTAAAATAAAAATTAGAGAGTTTTTTAATTTAGAGGAATTTTGAAGTATAATTGCTAGTGTGGCAATATTAAATGTTAGTTTAATTTAAAAAAGGTAGAAATAAAAATAAGTAGACAAATAAATCTACTGAACATTAATTACGATTTCAATTAACGCATGCCGAACGTAACGACAACTTTGACGTTTTATATTAAATCAGCGTTACCACCGTTCAAAATAAAAATTGTTCTATTTCTATAAAAAGAACTCATTTGGGTGCTTTTATAGCTCTGTAAGCGCCCCAAAATAGAAGAAAGACATAAAACTTTCAAGATTTTGTGACATTTGTACAGTTACGAGTGCATATTTTCGATTATACAAGGTGTTTGAAAAAAGTTGTTTAAATGGAAGACAGTGTATTTCTTTCAAGGTTCGAAAATATCTCATCGAAAGCTTTAAAATTAAATTAAAATAATCAAGATTTTAATGTTGTTTTTGTACCCTTTTAAAAAGCACTAGTGTAGGTATGTTGGTATTAGTACAGATGTCAAACATACATGTTAAATCGATGCTGCGCGTAAAAGATGATGTCATTTTTGCAAAAATGGACAAAATCATTGTCCGAACGTAAACACAATTATCTTTCGATGTGTAGGGAGAGCGAGGTACATTGATACAATTTTTCTACTGATTATGATTGTGTCGAAGAAAAAATATTTATCGCGATTTTTGAATACTAGGTATATCTTTCTTTCAAACGATTACCTATTTGAGGGAAAAGCAAAAACAACTTGGTAGTTTTCACAATTTTTTTAAATGGTTAGATTTGTATCAAACTGCCTCTCTAGTAGGGTAAATTGATACTGCCCTGGGGCACATTGATACCATACAGAAGTTAAACATGTTTATTATGAATATCAACTAAAAAACAAGCTTTCGTTGTGTAATATTTACCTATTGAATTACTAGATTAGGAACTGATGAAAAATAAAAAGATTTATTCTGGCGAAGTGTACCACCAGCAGCAATGGGTTTTGGGTAGTTTGAATACCACATCTCCTCGAAGTACTAAACTAATGTCTTGAACGTCAGGAAAAACAAATGTTCCATTCTCAGTTTTCTTTTTCCGTAAAAATTGACTTCCATCTCAGTGTCACTATAAATTGTGGTGATTTGTCCAGCAAAATGAATAACTGCTCTCTTTGTTGGAAACTTGACGACAATATAATCGCCTACATTCAGTTGATCATCGTCGCACAACCCTAATAGCTCTTCATCACTGATATCATTAATCGAATCAGATAAGCTCATTTCGACTTCGTTTTCACTTTCAGATGAACTTCGGATATTTTGAGTCTTTTGTTTGGAATCAAATTTCACTTTCTTGGAGACTTGCTTGATTTTTTCAGATTCCTTTTTTCCGCGATTTCTTCTAGTCTCACCTTTTCTGGTGTTGTCGTGTATATACGAGATTTTCCTTGCCTCTGCCTAGCTGTTTTTTTTCCTTGGCAGTGCTTTGGGAAATGGCTTAATCTGTTCAGGAGATACCAACTTTGTTAGTGTTAAGCACTTAGTGCTATCAACAATTTTACTGCTAGCTATTATTGAAGATGCAGTAGGTAGGAATTCTTCTTGCCCTTCAGATGAGGAAGTGGTTGGTATCGGTTCTGCTCCATTCTCAGAGTTACTATTCTCTTGAAGTACCGACATATTTTCGGTCTCTATGACTTCTTCGCGATCAGTTACAGCAGATGAAATGAAGTCTTCATCTGTAAAAACTAAACGGTTGATTGGCCAAAGTCCTGGTTTTTCAAAAGATTTTATGATATTTTTGGGTGTGAAAGAGCTTAAATATGCCTTGTTTGCTAACCCTGGTATATCATAAATAGATATCTGTTTACCAGGATTGGATGACATCCAGTCATTGAATGCACTTCTAAGGTGTGCTTTGAATGGTCGGAATACTGCGATGTCCAAAGGTTGTAACCTATGTGACGTGTGTGGAGGAAACGAAAGAAGGGTAATTCCATTATCTCTGCAAAATACTATAGTCTCAATTGTACAATGGGACTCGTGGTTATCAAGTAAAATCAAAATGCGTCGTTCCTTCGACGAGCCAGTATGGTTTTGAATGTGTTTGACCACATTCAAGAATACATCTCCCGTCATCCAACCTGATTTTGAAGATAATCCCAATGATCCCGGTGGGGCACCATTTATAAAATAACTTTATATTTCACCCTCGGAAATACAAATGCAGGTGGTATGGTGGAACATGTTGCACTGATAATACCACAGAAGGTCACTAGTTGTCCACGTTCTCCTGACACGATCTGACTAACTTGTTTTCTTCCTGAAAATGTTTGAATATCAACTTCATCTCACATATTATAATAAATAATGTTCATTTTACCTGACTCTGCAATAACCTTAGGCGTGGAGAGCACTGTGGTAATCCCAGTCTCATCTATATTGTATATTCTATCTGGTGAAAATTTGTAGGTCTGCATTACAATCATGTAATTATCAAAAATTCGCCGACTGTTGTCCTATTAAAAGCAGTTGCCCTAGCTAAGCTCGTATTTTCAGGAGAGCGCAGACTAAGGGACAGGTGTCTTTTCATAAAGGACTGCATCTAAAATTTGCCAGCAATTTTATTTACCTCCCATCTTTCCGGAATGGAACAGTTTGGTAGTAACTTGGCATATTGATAAGCCAATTCTCTGGCTTGACGATATGTCAGACCATAATGCATACGAGACGATGTCACTAAATATTTCTCGAGTTCACATTCTCTTCAACAGAAAATACTTGTTGACTTGTATATTTAGAGTGATATTTTCTCATCTGTTTTTCGTCCATAGCTTCATCTTCATATGCAGAGTCATCTAAAACCTCTGGATTTATATTTTCATGAATTTTTCTATATTTTTCGATTCTATGTTGAAGTGTAGCAGATTTCAAATCATGATGAGCGGCTGCAGCTCTGATTGATTTGTGATGTTTAATCACGTCAGTTATTGCAGCCTTTGTAGCTTCTTCACCAATGAATGCTGTTTGAGTCTTTTTGTGGTAGGTGCGAACCATTTCCATCAACCTAAAACAAGTAACACATCCTCATATAACATATTACACCTCATTATAATAAGTAAATTATCATATAGACATTGGGCGAGGCACGTTGATACAGGGCGAGGCACATTGATACAGTGCGAGGCACACTGATACACTGTATCTATGTGCCCCCCTTATATATGTATCAATCTGCCCCAAACGCCCTCTGACACAAATTATCGCATGTTGCACAGCTAACCTTAAAAGTACAGACATTTGGTTGCAAACGATGTTTGAATAATACTTACGTTTGGGAATGACGACACAAGCAATTCTCTATTAGCACCACGTTAGTAAAAACACAAACATGTAAAAAGTAATAAAAATTACTTTCTCACGCGAAAATGACACAACGCATGTAACTCTACTTATCGTTTACTTTCCGCCACTAAATTTTTATGACAATGTCGTCACGCTAGTGCTATCTTGTGGTAACAGTTTGAAACCGATTGACTTCTTTCGCCGCTAAATTTTGAATGTGTATCAATGTGCCTCCTGTATCAATGTACCTCTCTCTCCCCTATAAAGAATCAAACCATACCTTGTCTTATTCAGAAGTAAACTGTATATGCACTAGTGAGTCAAGTCATAAAAATCATTAACCCTTAACCGCCGTTGAGCGGTCTCAGAGACCGCATCACTACTTTGACACTGCGCAATTCATATTTACTTCATTTTTTGTCATGCGCTTCTAGTTACCTTTTCAGTGGTGCAGTAGGGGTGTACGAGTACAGTTACGTTGCTTTAGCTCATTTATTTAGCAAGTTATAAACACCTTGCGGTCACCGAGACCGCACTACGGGGTTAGTGTAATTTTCTTGTCTTACGAACTAGATATCACTTTTGAGATTTTAACATGGCTAGTACTTCTAGCGGGCCAAAACGGTTCGTGCAACGGATCCTAATTTTGAGGAAGTAGTGTTGAAATGGTTTGAAGAAACGGAAATTTATTCTAGTGACGCTGATATAGAAGATCGCTGCGAAACGAGTGAACACGATTCAGTTTCAGAGTTAGAAATCGCTAGTGAAGACGAGAATCTATCTATTGATGCAAATGATAGTGCAAGAAACGTGAAAAATTACTACGGAAAAAACCGTTTCAAGTGGTCATCCGAAAGCTTTGTTTCCCGCTCCAGAACGCCTAAACACAACTTAGTAGTTCAACTACCAGGTTTGCGACCTCCAGCTAAATTGTTAGGGAATTCACCTGATCCAATCAGTGTATGGAGTCTTATATTTTCTGAAGAAATGTTGGAAATTGTTCTACGCTGGACAAACGTGAAGATTCAAAGGAAAGAGCTAAATATAAGAATACACTTCGCTCAGAATTGGCAGATCTTGATGTAGTTGAATTAAAGGCGTTTCTTGGGTTATTATATTATACTGCCACTTTTGTATCAAACCACGAAAAACTTGAGAGGATATATGCCACAGATGGAACTGGACGAGAAATTTTTCGTTGGGTTATGAGTAAGAATAGATTTGCATTCTTACTTGTTTGCTTACGGTTTGATAACCCAGATGATAGGAATATAAGAAAACTAAACGATCCAGTAGCTGCAATATCCGAACTATTCAATAATCTCATAAGTAATTCGCAGACTATGTACACCCTAGGCGTGAATGCTACTATTGATGAGATGCTGGTTTCTTTCAGGGGTAGAAGTAGGTTTAAAATGTACATGCCCAACAAGCCGTGTAAATACGGACTCAAAATTATGTGTATGACAGACGCTCGTAACCACTACTTTTATAATGGATATATATATACAGGTAAAGATTCTGATGGAATTGGTTTGGATTCAGAGATTCAAAAGTTTGCGAAACCTACACAAGCAGTACTACGATTATCAGTACCAATTCAAAACACCAATCGGAACATTACAGCCGACAATTGGTTTACTTCTATTGAAGTTGTAGAAGAACTGAGAAAACGGGGACTTACCTATGTAGGTACAATGAAAAGTGCAAAAAGAAATTCCTGTACAATTCAAACCTAACAGACACAGAAAAGTTGGTGCAGAAGGTACGCTTTTTTTGGATTTACCAAAATTTGACACTTGTTTCTTACGTCCCAAAAAATCTAGGGCGGTGATCCTTTTATCATCAATGCATCACTCTGCAATATTCGACAACGAAAAGCCCGAGATTATTACTTATTATAACCTTACGAAAGGCGGAGTTGATGCAATAGACGAGAAATGTTCTAAGCATTCAACAAGCCGCAGAACCTAAAGATGGTCTATGGCAGTGTTTTTCAGAATTCTTGACATAAGTGGTGTGAATGCTCACATTCTTTATCAATCATACAAAGATACTGCCAAAATTGAAAAAGCAGATTTTTTTGAAAGTGCTTGCAGATCAGTTGATAAGAACTCACCTCGAAAGAAGACGCAGTAATTCTCATCTAAAGTGCGACATAAAGATGGGTCTACAAAGAATTTTAGGCACTTCTAATGAACAAAATGAGCCTGTGCACAACGAAAAATTAGAGAAGAGAAAACATGTTACATTTGTTGCCCAAAAAGAAAAGAAAAACATTTTATGTATGTTGCTCATGCCACAAACCCATTTGTTTAGAATGTTCCTCCAAGATATGCAAAAATTGTAATGTGTAGAGTGTAGAGTTCATGCGTTGAAGTTTCTTATTTTTGGATTAAAATTTTAGAGTTTTTGTTTTCTTTAGATATTATTAACATTTAACTACAAGTAAGCGTGTTTACTTTCATTAAAAATTTTAATTTTAGTGTACAGTGCAATTTTATTTAAACGTTAGAGTTTTTTAAACAAAATTAACATAATGTTTTCAAATTGTATTAATAAAGTCCTTAAAATATTTTGTTGATGTCTTATCGATTATTTCTTGTTTAAACAAATGTATTAAAGCCTCTGAATTATTAAAATTTAAAAAAATATCAATAACGGTACCAAATAAATTAAAAAAATGTGAGCGGTCTGGGAGACCGCTCATCAGTAACGACGTTACTCGAAATCACTACGGTGGTTAAGGGTTAAACGATTTTGTGTAAACAGAGTCAAGTGAACTTATCTCTCTTCGCACAAAATAAAATTTCTTTGTTATAAGAAGACAAGATAATTTAACTAATTATACACAGAAATTGTGTTTATGCTACCTGACATAGCTCGTTTTAACGTAAACTATAGACAGGGTGGCGTAAACTTCTGATAAGTTACTGAGTGCACATTTAAAAATACTTTTGATTATACAGGGTCGTGGAAGCATAAACTTAATTTTTTTAAATGGAACATACCATATTTTCTTTAAGATTCGAAAAATCTCATCCAGAGCTTTAAAAAATATAATTCTTAAATGGATCACTTTACATGTCTTTTTAGGGATTGTTAGTACAGTTAATTAGCTCTTAAACGATATAGTATTTGTAGGGACAAGTTAAAGAAAAGGGTAAATATTTCAAAATTTTACATAAAATTTCTTCTAAATTTTGGGTTAAAGTTATAGGGGCTACATATTTTTGATTCTCATTTAGTAATAGTATTCTGAATATCATTCTTATGTAGAGGGTGGCGTAAACTTCTGGCACTGGAAGATAACATTGTTGGGAAAAAATATAACTTTCAAAATTTGTCACATTTAATGCAGTTATTGAGTACAAATTGTAAAAATATGTTTGATTATACAGTGTGTTTCAAAAAGTTGCGGTAGCATAAACTTACTTTTTTTAAAAGGAACACACCGTACTTTCTTCAAATGTTGAAAAGATTTCATCAAGTGCTTTAAAAATATATAGCATGTTAATGTATTGTACAGGGTACTTCAGAAAGTATAGCTAATTATCAGTAAAAATGATACCTACTTCAACGGTCTGTTACAAAGTAACTTGAAATAAATAAAATAACCTGTTCAATACATTGACATGCTATATTTTTTTAAAGCTCTTGATGAGATCTTTTCAAACTTTAAAGAAAATATTGTGTATTGTATTTAAAAAAATGTAAGTTTATGCTGCCACGACATTTTGGGACACTTTGTATAATAAAAAATATTTTTAAAATGTACATTCAAAAACTGTATTAAAGGTGACCAATTTTGAAAGTCATCTTTTTTCCAACAATGTTATCCTCCAATGTTTGCGCTACTCTGTATACAGAGTCATTAATAGTCGATGGTAGGTTAAACGTTTGTGGAAAACGGGGCATAGAAGTAATCTGAAAATTTGGCTACTGCTACTCATAAATAGACACGATCTATCTTTCTAAAATATTTTTATTTTGGCGGTGTTGCCGCTTCCACTCAAAGTAGTAACAACTTTAACCAAAATTTAAATTTAGCTGCTATTTGAATATGGGTTCAAGGTTGAAATTTTAGATGCAGTTTGCAAAGCCTTGTATTTAACAGCTACTTAAATTGCTAATGGTTCAAATAGCAGCTAAATTTAAATTTTGGTGGGATCATATTTTGAAAGAAAATAACCTACATTCATTATTATCTCGAAAACCGGTGTAGATAAGTATGAGGAATTATTTAGAAAAATTTATCATTAAGAAATTGCGATTCTAAAATTGTATAATATACAAGGTGTTTCATTAAAAATTACTAAGTTGTCATTACTTTTGAGTAGAAGCGACAACACCGCCAAAATGAAAATATTTTAAAAAGATAAATTGTGTCTATTTACAGCAGTAGCCAAATTTTTAGATTACTCCAATGCCCCGTTTTCCATAAACGTCTAACCTACCATCGACTATCAATGACCCTATATACGAGTGATCTTTAGAGTACTATTATATAGTGAGAATCAAAATTCTGTGACCTCACTATAATTTCAACCCAAAATGTACAAGAAATTTTATGGAAAAATTTAAGATACCTTAATTTTTGCACGTAGAATATCATATTTTTCGGTTAACTTATATCCTACATATACTATATCGTTTAAAAGCTAATTAATTGTACTAACAACCCCTAAAATAACATATAGGGCGATTCGTTTAAAAATTTTGAGATATTGCTAGGTTTGCATTTTGCTTCGCCCTGTATTAATAAAGTGTCTGATAATAAAAATAATTAAACTAAACACAGCCAATGATATCAAAGTAACATGTTAAATTACTTTAAGTTACTTTATAACAGAGCGTTACAGTAGGTGTCATTTTTACTGATAATTAGCTATATCTTCTAAAATACCCTGTGCAATATATTGACATGCTATATATTTTTAAAGCTCTTGATAAGATATTTTCGAACCTTAAAGAAAATATTGTATGTTCTATTTTAAAAAATGTAAGTTTATGCTGCCACGACTCTTTGGAACACCTTGTATAATCAAAAATATTTTTAAAATGTGCACTCAATAAATATACTAAATGTGACAAATTTTGAAAGTTATATCTTATTTATTAACTAAGTTATTCTACGATGTCAAAAGTTTGCGCCACCCTGTGTAAACGGCCCATTTAGATGGACAAGCTCTATATCTCAGACTAACAATAGAAGCACCTAGACGAGTAAGGATAGATTATACCAAAAAATGAAGCCGGAATACTAGAAAGAGAGCATTGAAGGACGACACTAAAATATCATGTGACGAGTGGAAGTTTGTAAATGGAACTGGGAAATGTACAAAATCTGTCATGTATTTTATAGGTTAACAGTGATAGTTGACATGTACTTTAGGTTAACAATGACAGAGCGTAGCATGAATTTAACGTTTTTATATGCTGGGGTACGTTCAGAAATTACGCACTAGGTGTGCATGTGCGCCCAAGCAGAATTTAAAAAATGCTTAAACTACAAGTATTTTTTTGCGAATTACCGTATGTTCCCGTGTTAAGCAAAACAGTTATCCCAACCTTACTCATGGTTCCGTCATCGACAGTTCCCGCTCAAACATTCGCGAAAATAAAGCGTTTAACTCTGGTAGTATAATCTAACCTGTATTTTTAATAACTGTCAATATATATTTCAATACAAAATAAATATGTCTGAATCTGAAATTAATGGTGAAAATCAAATGATAGAGATATCATTAAACTACGAAGGAGAAGACTACGGGGTTGTAGTTGATTATGACAGAACTAACATTTTACTAAAAAAACTGCTAAAACTAGACTTTACTTAGAACAACATAACCTAACTTTTCTTGAACCGTTTGTAACTCTCATGTTGGCAACGGGCAGTATTTCAGTTTCCGGTGTATGGATTGTATGACGTCATAATTGTATTGCCCTCCGCCCGTTAAGTCGCGAAAACGTTCCGGTTACAAACATTTAGTTCCCGTTGCTTCACGGTGAGCTCGCGAAAAATTGCTTTTTGTAATACTTTGTTGCCGTTCATAAATTATCGTGTGTACATACTGAGTGCGTACACTTCACATCCTAGTTTTGTCTTTTTGTAAAATTAATTGACATTGTAAAAACGTTAACTTAACCTAATTCTAGAGAAAAGTTTTAGTATAAGGCATTTCAATGCTTTTGCCAAAATGGCGTCTGTAGGGTAAACAAACCTTGTGTTTCATTCGAATGTGTAATTTCTGTTGATTTCTTGTACTTTTAGTGGTTGTTTTAATTAAGTTAGTTATAGAATCTGTGAAAGAGTATTTTAACTCAATTTATGTTTAAAATTACAAATAACAGGGATTCTAAAACTTAACACGGTCACAATTTCCTCTACTGCCACAGTTCACTACACAACTAAATGCTGGCATTATAGTACATTACAAATCAATTAAACGAATAAACTATTTTAAAATCATATAACTCAATAATAAAATCCATCTAATTATACGTAAGTTTGCCCTACAGCAGCCATTTTTAAAGGTGTTTGACAGCTATATGACAGCGCATCAAAATTCCTTATTGTGTAGCGTGTTATGATACAATTGAAGCCTAGAAGATTATTTCTTCAAAAACTTTCTATTTTTGTGGCTCGATGCAAAGATACACTAGAAATTGATAGTTGTGCGCACTTCAGAGTTCAGTATTTATGTTGATAAGAATCAACGAATTGACACGCCCACCAAACATTTAACAGACACTACGTAAAGCGCACACTCCCACCTGGTGTGCAATATCTGAATACACCCCAGAATTGAAGAAGTTTTGATATTTTTCCACGGGTCAGGTGACAGTGATAGCTCCGTCCCTGTACCTCTCTTTATATCATGGCGACTTCAAAACAAAGGTGCACGTTACTTGTCTATAGGTACTTATATCTAGTCCAAGCTCTGTATTAGCAAATGGAATAATCTTCAGCGCCACAAGTGGATGCAGAGGAACGTAAAGGCAAATTAATTTTAAATTTTTGACACCATTTAGTTGGGATTTCATTGGTGGAACTTTCAAATTGGGCCAATAAAATACCGAATTAAACGTTTAATTGACACTTAATTAAGTTCGATTTGACTTCAAAACTGTTTCTAGTCCACATATTTATGTTACGAGATTTTAGAAAAATATTATTTTGTCAGTTACATTTAGGAATAAGAACTAACAATTTCACAAAATTATATATCTTGTAAACAAAAACAAATTTTAGATTACACAATAAATTGCACACGGAACATGTTATTGAAACCATAAGTTTAAACCACAAGCCGCTGACGTGTCAGCTCAACTGTCAATAAAATAATGCAAACTGACAATCTCGTAATTTTAATTATGGACACATTCATTGCGGTACTCTAGCTTATTCTAACTACTGTATCCAATATCGTGTAATGCCATACAATGGTTGTAGGGAAAGTATTAGTCAAGTCCAAAATCATTTCAATGCATCAATATGAGTTTCTCATCTAAACCCGCCATCTATGACGTAAACTTAACTTTAAAATTTTGATGCCAGTGACAGTTTGATTCGTTAAATTGTGTTCTGTTCTAGAGAAATTAAATATTAGAAATGTTACAGAAAAGTTCAATTATTTGGAGAAAGTAAGTTGCTCTAAAGTTTATACTTTCTATAAATTTGTGGAAATTTAAGGTCACAAACTATTTTTGATATATTTGTATATCCTGGTGCTTGCTCGACACTTTCAGACACTTCCACTCCAATTCTCCATTGCTTTCTGCAGATGTGAAAGAATAATTCATAAACATTATCGATTTTGAAAGTGAAGATTCAGTAGAAGATATCTGAAAATATACTGCAAGGAGGAAAGAGACGAACAACACAGTAGAATGAACAAAATGTAAAAGTCAATGAAAAAGCAGAACGTCTTTTATGTGTATGGGCTTCGATATTAAACATTTTTTAAAAAGTTGGAAAATACCGTATTATAATAGAAGAATCCAATACATAAATGATTTAATTAGTTTGAAAGTTAAAAAAGTTTTTAAGAATTCAAAAATCAGTTAGTGGTAGACATCGCTCGTATACTGCAACCATCAACGACCTAGTAAAGACTTTTTCAGTAAAACATTTGATGTCAGTAACAAATTTGTTAAAGAAAGATTAGAGAAGTATCGTAAAGGCAACATTGCAGGAATAATAGACTGAGATGGGACATGGAACTCACACGAGTAGAAAGATACTAGATGATCCCAAAACATCCCAACATATGAAAGTCACCGTAAGAAAAACAATCAGTGCAGCGATATCTACCACTACACTACACTCTGGCTTCTTTATATCAAGCTTATAAAAAGAAGCACCCAGCAAACTTTATAAACCGAAAAGCTTATGAAAAAATGTTTCATGGGTTGAACATAGTAACCAAAGAACGATACATGTTGCACCTGTGACAAGCTCCAAATAAAATTGAAAATGGCAAAATCAGAGGAAGAAAAGGTTAAACAGGAATTGGATGCGCGTTATCAAAAAGCTGATGAAGGTAATGCGGCAAAATATTACGATAAGGAGGCTTCGAAATCTGATCCCACAAAAAACCATTTACTTCGATTTGCACCAATGCTTATCTACGCCAGACCTGCAGAGTAGCGAAACTATGGACCTACAATCTTACCATTTATGATTGTGATGACGCACAAGCTTACTGTTATATCTGGTACGAATTCTTGGTGCAAAAGAAGCGAAATAAGTACTTGTCCTTATCATTACTTAACGAAGGAACTTGGATATTATTGATCATAAGTTCTTATCACTTGTTCATACGCACATGCAGCGCGACTCGATCATATACTTATTGAAAAAAAAGAAAAAAGACCAACTTGTTAATTGAACAACCCCATGACTGGACTCAGCTGATCCGTCTTGTGGGAAAAAAGGAAACCTTTCATTGTGCGTGAACTAGAAACAGATTTTCCTGATTTTGTAGAATTATATTGACACACTAAGCAACAAATTTAATTGGAGATATATTGAGGTGAACTACATCCAATATGTAAAGAATAGTAGAGCATTGTTTTATAAAAAGTCCCTCAGTGAAAACAAGGAGTTCGAAACTCTTAGTTGCGAAAAAAAGAAGCCATTCACAGAAGGAAGAAAAACTTACTCACAAAGGGGCATCTGCAAGACCAGTTACCATAATTCAGAAAAGGAGAAACATCTTATGGATCTGTTTGCGTATATTTCTGAAAGTCGCTGGAACTGGGAATAAAAATTTATTGTTGATATCTCTTCTTTTTCTTCCTGAAGGAACGTTTTACGAACCGGTGACAAGGGATACAAGTTATAAAATTTTGGACGGAAAAAAGTTAAGTCAATCAACATTTACTTTTATTTAATTTTTGTCAAGAAATTTTTAAATGAATATGTTGTACAATACTATTATAATAATAACCTAACCCACTTTTCAGCAGCAAGTTCAGCGGAAATATGTCAAAATCGAAAAATTTATTGTTCCGATTTTTCAATTGGCTTTTTCTCGAAAAAATGCTTTTTAAACTTAACACCTTGTTCACGCACAGCAGCGGAACGTCTGCAACGTTCGCTTCAATTAATGTAAACTAACGTTAGAAAATCTAAATATGTTTTGTTATTACTACCACCAGCTTCCATAAAAAGTTATGGGCTCCGCAGAAAATTGTGTCGAAGTATTTCTAAAATCCAGAAAAATTAAAGCTATAATATAAAAATAGTTTGAATTATACAGGATGTCCCAATAAAACGTACAATAACTAACATATATATTTTTTTAATGAAACACCCTGTATTATATTGCATATTTAGAAGTTTATAAAAAAAAATCAACTTTTTATGCCTAGGATACATTGTTTTGAAGATAATTTGATTCTTTGTAAAATACAGAGATTTTGTTAAAATTTAATATTTCAGGTAAAAATTAACTTTAACAAATCAAATTTAAATGAATAATTTAAGACTATGGATGATACATTTACGTTATTGTGTTCACAAAAATGATGAGTTTTTTTCTCAAATTTAGACTTCGATAACTTAGTTATTTTAAATGGGACACTTAGTATATTTTGACATTGGAAGATGGAAAATTTTGACTTATTTTAAAATTTATTTATATTTCTTATAACCATCTCTAAAGATTTTGAAGATTTTAACGTACTTTTGATTTTATTAACGATATACAAAATCTAATCAAGGTGGTTAGTTAGTTGATTATCACATAAATAGTTGAAAATTTTGAAATTAAAATTGCTTGATTATGTTTAAACAGGATCACATTAAAACACAAAATTATAATTGTTGCTCGACGCAATAACCATTTTCTTGAATACAGAGCTTGGTTCGGTATTCAAATGATCTTCGAACATCCGTCAAACTATTTGGAGTAATTGATGCAAATGCATTTTTTATTCTTATTTTCATGTGATCAGTAGTGATTGGAGATATAGTGTACACAATATCTTTTACATAGCCTCATAAGAAAACGTCCACTGTAGGTCCGGGATCTAGCTGGCCGCTTACAAGGACCACTCCCTCCTACACACTTAGTGTACATAATTTTTCACTGGACTTGGACAATGAGATGGAGCACCCTAGTTCATGCCACATCTTTCTGTCTTTCCGAAAAAAGGACCAATTATGAAATCAATCATAATTCCACCGGACACGTTTAAACACCAACCATTTTGACGATCAACTGTTTTGAAAACATGACTATTTTTGGTATCATTATAGTGGAAGTTATGACAGTTTACTTAGCCACTGATTTGATTTGAACTATCGGAGAACAGTACATACCTAAAAAATTATGTTCTTCCTCAACACGCTCAAGAGCCTATGTACGAGGATATATTGAAAAATTCTTAGCCTACTATAGAACCAAACAAAATTTCAATGTCAAAATATTTTATTACTCAACATATTCTCCTCTTAATTGGATACATTTATTACAGCGAACCTGCAACGTCTCTAGACCTTTCAAAAAAATGTTTCTTCTTGCTCTGCAAACTAGACCTCCACAGCTTCTATTACCTCCTTGTTGGAAGAAAATGTACGACCTTTTAAACTTTTTTTCAGTTGAGGAAAGAGGTGATAGTCGGACGGAGCCAAATCGGGTGAATAAGGGGGTGTTCTAGTAATTCAAACCCTAAATCACGAATTTTTGCATGGCAACATGAGATTTGTGTGCAGGGGCGTTGTCCTGCAAAAACAAAACACCTTTGGATAGCTTTCCGCGTCTTTTCTCTTTAATATTTTTCCGTAGAGTGGTCAGTAATGTCGAATAGTAATCTCCAGTTATTGTTCTACCCTTATCCAAAAATCAATCATGATTACTCCATGGCAATCCCAAAAACTGAAGCAAGAACTTTTCCAGCAGATTTTTGGACACGAAACTTCTTAGGTCTTGGAGAACCAGAGTGTCGCCATTCCATCGATTGTTGCTTTGTTTCTGGATCGTAGAAATGTACCCAAGTCTCATCCATAGTAACAATTCGGTTTAAGAAGTCTACATCGTTTTCAAATCGAGCACAGATCGAACGCGATGCTTCTACCCTTGCACGCTTTTGGTCAACATTCAAACATTTGGGGATCCATTTTGCAGCAATTTTTCTCATGTCCAAATTGACGTGAACCATATGATGAACGCGTTCGTATGAAATATTCAGTGCTTCAGATATCCGTTTTAGCCCAATTCGACGGTCTGATAAAATCATGTCATGAACTGCATCGATATTTTCGGGGACTGACACAGAAACTGGCCTTCCTGATCGGTCATCATCTTCAATGGAAAATTTACCTCTTTTGAAGCTTGCATTCCAATTTTTGACGGTCGCATACGAAGGACATTGATCACCAAGGGTATTAAGCATATCTTCGTAAATCTGCTTACCTCTTAACCCTTTTAAATACAGGTACTTGATGATGGCTCGATACTCCAATTTTTCGATTTTCACAATTTCGGTGGACATCTTTTTTCATTTAATTTATTGCGTGACTCTGGTTTACTTTTTTGACGTCAAACTTTACACTGACACTTCTAATAAGTTATTGTTTGTTGCTATGGTAACGTAATATTTTGTTTATGCAAGGAACTGGTCTAGGCTAACTAGATATCAATACATCCTCGTATAAGGAAACATCTAGCGGATTTTAAAAATCTCTTTCGTACGAAAGTTGGTGATACTAGAAATACATCATCTCCCCCGGAATGTATAACGCCCAGATGATTCTATATTTTTGCATATAAACTTCCCAAAGTTGCCGATATGTGGCGATACGTGTTACATTATTATAATATATTAGTTTCCTGTTATTTTCACACCTAACACTCAATTTAAAATTAAAGATCAATTTAAACAAACTGCATAGTATATCCTAGTAATATTTATACAAATGAAATATTAAAACTTAAAAAAATCTATTTTTAAATTATTGCGTTGTTTTGTCGTGTGGTAACATTATTTCCGGTATTACAGCGCGCAGCCATATTTGATGAAATAAATATAGTCGATTCTGAATCGATATCCATCACGACACTATATCGCGATATTCAATCAATGACGAAACCGGAAAGCCAACGCATAACGCCATCTGTCGGTGACTGAAGGAAAAAAAACCTATAGAGAATGCTTGTATCTATGGGACGTTCTACATTCCGGGGAGATAAAAAAATTTTAATCTTACACCAGTACGGCTTATGTTTATTTTCCTAACAATTATTCTTGTGGTTGTATTTGGATTTTCAGTGACAGATTCTAACACCATGAATTCATTTACCTCATCGCTGTTCACTGGATTTGTTTATTTTGTTTACGTGAGCACTATACCTCCTGTTGTACAAAATCTTTGTAACAGTTTTTTGAATACCTTCTTACATGGATGTTCTCGATGAGGGTATTTTTGAGCGTAAACCTTGGACGTCAGAAATCAATTTTCATAGTACTCCCAAATCCAGAGCAAATATGGAATGGTTTATAAACAGCGGAACTCCCAAACAAAATGATAGGGAAAAGAAATTCAGGATTTTGATAGAGTCTGTGAAAAAAAAAAAAAAAAAAAAAAATAAAAAAAAATATAAAAAAATTTTAAAAAAAAATAAAAAAAATAAAAAATTTATTTTTAAAAAAAAAAAAAAAAAAAAAAAAATAATAATTTAAAAAAAAAACAAATATAAATAATGATTTTCTTCCCCCCTTTTTTAAACCTCCCCCTTTTTTACCTAACCTTTAAAAACCTCTTATTTTATACACCTTTTTTTAAAAACACTTAAACTTTTTTAAAAATTATTTTTAAAAAAAAAAATTAAAAAAAATAACTATTTTTATAAAATAAAATAATAAAAAGAAATTAAAATATAACAAAACATCCATTGAATGACGACATATAATGGTCACGACAATGACGAAAAAATAGTAGGATGAGAAGAAATAGCAAACAAAATAATAGAAAAACAGGTAATCAGGACATAGAATACAAAATGTTGCTTAACTTCTGGTGTCTTTCAAATTAGTAAGCAATATTATAGATTCTTCCGTTAAGTTATGAATGTTTTCAAACCCTCCTTTATACTTTGTTAATTGACAATTTTCCATAATATGTTCAAAGGTCTCTGGTTCGTTTTCACAGTCACAATTTGGATTAGAGATCGCACCCCATTTAAACAACATAGAGTTGCATTTTGAATTGCCTGTTCTTATGCGATTTATTTTTGACCAAATTTTTCTTTTTGATCAAAGCCTGGGACTTTTATTGTTGGTCATCAATGAAATGTTTATTGAAAACATCAACTCCAGACCATAATTTTTTCCACTCTTCAATTTCAGAAAAAGTCTTCAATTGTTGGATTGTTCTTGTAATTTAATTTGAACAAAAACTTTTTTTGGAGAAATCGGAACAAATGTGTTAGACAAACATATACAGGGTGTCCCAGAACTAATGGGACATATTTTAATATAAGATTGCTTAGACGAAAACAATGAGATTTTTTTATATTAACCATACTCGAAAACTGGATAGTTACTAAGATACAGGGTGTCAAAGTGAAAAATTAATTTTAGTTTTTTCTTATTTAATTGAAAAGTACTTAAGATATTTTGACAAAATTTTGCATAGTGGGGTTTTTTGGTGTTGCAAATTGAAATTTGACCATAATTTTACTGTACTCGTAAGATGGCACCACAAATGCTTCCAAATTTTATTTAAACACACATATTTTTTGGAAAATTAAGGCTAGTTTTTCTTAAAATTAATTTACAATTCTCTGTGCATAAAAAGTCATATGTGTTTGAAGTCTGTAAATGTAGCCATTTTCGAGGTATTTGAGATTAAAATGCATTTGAAATCCATTTAACAATATTGTCAGTTTTTTTCAAATTTATCCAGGCGGCTTTGACATAAACAATTTAATACATGATATGTTTTAGTTATTTCATTATGACCGCGTTTTAATTTAAATACCTAAATAGGTTGCTCTTAGATATTGTTATTGTTAAGTTTAAGCGTGTTTTAATGTAATCCAGATAGGCTCTTACATATTGTTTTCCTTAAGTTTAAGCATCATTTAACAATATTTATCTTTGGGGTAGTTTACTCGGATAAACAAAAAAAAATACTTAGCATTTGTTTTTCTAAATAAACAAATTAGTTTTGTGTTCGTTAAACAGCGATTAAGTCTTTTACTCAGAATGTAATCATTTGAAATGTCAAAACAGTTGGTATTAAATTGTTTTTGTCAAAGTCGTCTGGATAAATTTGAGAAAAACTGACAATATTGTTAAATGTATTCAAACGCACTTAACATTTTAATCCCAAATATCTCGAAAATGGCTACATTTACAGACTTCAAACAAGTATGACTTTTTTGTGCACAGATAATTGTAAAATCATAATTAAACACAGAAAATATTTTGGACGCATTTGTGGCGCCATCTTACGAGTACAGTACAATTATGGTCAAATTTCAATTTGCAACACCAAAAACCCCACTATGCAAAATTTTGTCAAAATATCTCAAGTACTTTTCAATTAAATAAGAAAAAACTAAAATTAATTTTTCACTTTGACACCTGTATCTTAGTAACTATCCAGTTTTCGAGTATGGTTAATATAAAAAATTTTATTGTTTTCGTCTAAGCAATCTTATATTAAAATATGTCCCATTAGTTCTGGGACACCCTGTATACTTTAAGAATTTAAATGTTTTATTCTCAATAATCGATCAAGGTGTTTTCAAACTATCTTATTTAGAAATTGGTCACTATTTTGTTATTTGATAAAATATAAAATAATTGTAACTACCAATGTTTTAGAAAACCGAAACCATAAGCTAAAAGTTTTTATATTTTTAAAAATTTTTTTAAAATAAAGGAGTAATGGTGATTTTTCGAAAAAGTTAAGAACGAAAATAATTACAAACTGGGGCTCTAAATCAATAATTTAAACTAAGAAAAGTTATTTGTTTCAATGAGATCCAACTGCCGTTTTCGGATGTTCCAAGTTATTATTAACACCCTGTATACTTAATATTGAACTTTTTCCTCTTTGTCCTATATTTTTAATCATTTCCGCCGTTATTCGGTCGCATTATATTTAGATCTTTTTATTAGTTCGTCAAGTCCTTCTATTCTTACCACCTATTCTTCGGTTTCTTTATTCTTCAAAATGAGTTTTCATCTTTCCATTATTTTTATTTCTTCTGTTATAACCCCGCCTTTTCTTTTTATTATTTTTGTATTCAGTGTCTTTTCTGTTCTTAAAGTATTCAATGTTCTGTAGAATACTTTATGGTTTCCTTTTGAGTATTTTCCAATTGTTCTCTAATTGCTCTTTTTTTGCAATTTGAATTATTTGTTTAGTCGTTTCTCGTTCTTGCTTATATACTGCTGCATTTCTCTCCCGTCTTTTCCAATAACTACCCTCTCCATGCGCCTTTATTTTTCGTAATTCCTCTTTCCACCATGATGTTTGTTTCCTATTATTTTTCTTCCTTGCTTTCCTGCAAATTGCTTCTGTGCTGTGCTCATTACTGTGTTTTTAAAGTAAACCCAACCGTATTCAACCCTCCTTTCTTTCATTTCGTTTTCATATCCTTCTAGTTACTTACTTATAATTTTTTCGTATTTATCCGCTACTTGCCTTTAACATTTTAAATGGAAACATATTGCAGTGAAGAGTTTTTTTTTTGAATAAATAAATTCGTTTTTAAAATCGAAATTGATCAATGAGAGATTTATAATAAATGTTTCCATTTTAATGAGATTAAAATTTAAATGAGTAAAATTAAATTTGTTTATAATTTAGTTTCTAACAAGCCAATCTATAGTTTTATGAATAGAATAATTTAGTTTGTGCATAAATAAATATTTTCCGTTTAATTAGATAAGTAAAATAAAAAACGTATAGTAAGTAAGTTTTATGTGTAGCGGTAATTAAAAGAATGCGGATTTGGCATTGAGTGTAAAATATGTTATCTATTAAAGTGTTCTCGGAACAAAATAGAATGCTTTGCGTGCAAAGAGACGTTAATTTGATGAAAGTTAAGTAGGTGTTAAAACGAAGCTTAAATGAGAAAAGTTACGGATAATTGTGTTGAAATGAAAGAAAGTGTACTGTAAGTGAGAAACATTTAAACAAAGATAATACTAGGCGTTGAAGGTGTAAAGGGAGAAGAGAGAAGAAAGAGCTTATTGCGACTCGAAGATTAATCAACATTAATCATTCATCGTTTTCAGTTCGAACATAAAAGTTTAATAGTATCGAGAATGAAATAAACGTTATGTTTTTTTTTTTTTTTATTGTTTAAGCTTGTTTTTAAATCAATCAATACACAAAATCGATTGATTAAGAAATTCTCCGATAAATTGAAAAAGTGCGCTAGACGAATTTGGATAAGGAACTAATGCTAATTACGTGGCAGCGATGACATCTTCATCCGAAATCAGAATAAGGTCGGTTATTTTAAGTAAATTATTTGTATAACGCCATTTTTAGATTTTTTAATTTTGTTCAGGTATAAAAGTTAGTTTTTTTGTTTTTGTTTGTTGAATTAAATTTATTGTGTTCATATTCACATCTTTTTATTAAGAACGGACCCAAAGTTCACCCTGAAGATCTAGTAAGAATCTCATTGCAAAATTGAAATGAATTATTCTTTTTACGAGTAAATGCGGATCTTTTCAAACCATCGCAATATATTTCTTATTTTTTATTTTGAATTTAGGTAAAAACCATGGGGACTTTATGTATACGAGTCTTACTCAAAAAATGATACTTTTTGAGATACTTTCTTGGGTCAATACTGGTCATCAGATATTTCACGTTTTTTAGGTTACCATTTAAATTAGTAAAATCAAATTTTAGTGGAGTTCATGGTTTAAAATTTGACATCGGTTGTACCGAGTCTGACAAAAATGTCAAACTTTGTAGTAGAAATGATGAACATCTTAAAATCAATTAAAACCATCCTGTATATTTTTCTCCCAGAAGATGTAGAATTAAATTGTTTTACAACTTCGATATCAAGTCTGTCCACGAAATCTTAACTTTTTGCCTCGAAACACGACTGTTTTTATCAAATATATATATATCAACCTCCTAGAGAAATTAAGTAGGGGACATGCTATAATGTCTCCAAGGAGATTATTGTGCTCTTTGTGATTACATTTAATTGTCTTTAGTTCAAAATAAGTATCCTGTTTTAAAATCAGATATCAATCAATTATATTTATTGATTTTCGTTAAACATAGGTTTATTAAAATCACTATTTAACAGAAGGCGACACAGTAATGACCAATGCTTTAACAGTAAACATGCTAATTTTTAATTTTTATGTTAAACTTTCGAGACCCTACATCTCAGCAACTAAGCCGTTTGAGGGTTCATGTTCCTATATCAAAATTCAACAATTTAAGAGACTTCTCTGAGATAGAGCGTTGTCGGTCGAATATAGCAACACCCTGTATATTTATTTACAACTACGTGTTAATTTATTATTGTATTTGTTATTATTTCGTGTTGTACGTTAGTTTAAGTGACGGAACCATTTTTTGTTTCGTAGGCCTGAAAAAGTGCACACATGGTGCACAAAACGTTGCCTTATAAAACCAATTAATGGTTTGTTTGGGGCCCTTCCTAAAAGAAGATTTATTAATCATACATTACTAAACCTCAGGAAGGAATATTTACTTATCGTTGAAGAAAAAAGAAAGGAAGGTTTTAAGATTATTTTTAGATATTAAAGCGCCATTTGATAACGTTGATAAAGGAATGTTATGGGACGTGTTACGAAAAAGAAAGGTAGAAGACAATCTGGTGATGGCAATAGAGGAGATATATTAGTAAATGAAGTGCAAGGCGGAGAAGAAAGGAGAGGTGAAGGTGGTATTCTGGACAAAGAAAGGGTTAATACTAGGACGTCGATTAAGTGTAAGTTTATTTGCGATATACATAGAGCATTTAGAAGAGAAGATAAAGGGACATCAAAATGGAGGTGTGGTAAGAGGAACTGTTAAGGTGTGGGCGCTGGCTTATACGGACGATGTAGTGGTGTTGAGGGAGAGTAAAAATGAGATAGGGGGTAATAGAGGTAATGAGGAGGTACTTAGACAAGAAAAACTTAAAAGCTAATGTAAAGAAGTCAAAAATAATAGCAAAGGAAAAAGGATAGGAGAAAAACAGCAAATGGTGGAAGGAAGAACTAGAAATCGTAGATGAACTAAAGTATCTAGAGTACAATTTAAGTTATCATAATAAGGACGAGGCACATATAAGAGAGTTGGCCAAAAAAGAGAATAAGTGTGGAAGTGGGGAGGAAGAAAGGGTGTTTTTGAGGGAAATAAAAATAAAGTGGATTTTTGATAAAATGGTGAAAAGTGAAATGAAGCATTGAGCGGAGATATGGGATATGATAAAATAAACGGGAACTGTTATGGAAGGTACAACTGAAATGTTGGAGATGGAGACTGGGTTTGATAGAAGGACTCTGGGTACATAATACAAAAGGAAATGAAACAAGATGAATTAAGTAAAATGTGTGTCTTATGACATCTCGTGTTAAAATGAACACGTGTAAATAGTATAAACTAAGTAAATGTTAACAGTTAATTGTAAAGACTAGTGTGTTAAAGTGACGGCGCCATCTAAGCGACGGTTTTAATGCTTAAAACAACACGTGAGTCGATAAACTCGAGTCGTAAACTCACGTGTTGCTTTAAGCATTAAAACCGTCGCTTAGATGGCG
>JALBCR010004084.1:0-32985 GCA_030710515.1 Abscondita cerata | reverse complement strand
ATAACTGATTCCTCAAAACCAAGCAAGGTTGGAAAGGTGAACAACAAGCTGTAGTTACCACATGTAATGCATATTAAAGCTGCGAAATGTAAAGTTGGATACATTCCAGGATAACTGAATTATTTAATTTTTCGAAAAGTTAATTTTACGGAAAAAGTAAAATAATGCGAAAATCTATTTTAGACACTATGTATAATGATTAAAGTCACATTAGAATTTCCCAAGGAATTTAAATTTATAATAAAAAATGGGTAGTTCCATTTAAAAACATAACTTTGGTATGTCGCACTTTATGGAACACTCTGTATAAACAAAAATAATTTGAAAATGTGTAGCTCATTGATTTGCACAACTTTCATTGCAAAAGTTTTTTCTAACCATAATATTTTCCGAGATATCCATCTTCCTCGCATAATGGGTCACCCTGTATATATATATATATCGCCGCTAATTAAATAAAATTCTTTATTAATTATTATTTGAATAAATAAGTACCCAATCCGATTATCCACTAAAAGCAATAAAGATTTAATGTTTTTCTTGACCGCTATTAATATACCACCACCCCTAATTTTGCCATGCGAAGAACAATCAACGAAAAATTTCATAATTAGGCCATTGTAATGCCACATTAGGTAAGTCACTATATAGCCACGTTTCTACCAAAATACTAACATCGTAATTACAAATGTTTATTGGTACTGATAAATCAATAGGTTTTGTCCGAACTCTACTACAATTTTGAAAATAACTGTTTAGTTTTTTGCTTGTTTAATCTCTAATGTTTTAGTGATGTAAGGATTACAATTTGCATATGATATTTTTAAATTAATATCACCATTGGCTTTTCTTAGCATAAGCTCCTCTTTTAATTGACTAAAATGTTGCAGTTACAATTTAGTTCTATCGGGATGAAATCGTACATTCTTATCAATTGCATTACCTTTTAGCAGCATAATTACTTCTCGATCATTGTTTATTATAATTTTTAAAGGTCTTGGAGGTTTATTACGTACAAGCTTCCCCATACGAATTACGTTTATGGGCGTTTCTATAATTCCACGGCGATTAAAGATCTCTTTGTTACACCACGAAACTTAAAGATTAAGTACGCAGCACAACGAATGCTCAAACTAACTCAACGGCGAGGGGGTGAATTTAGGATTGCAAATATTAAAGGTCCATAATTCAAGTCACAGTCGGGATTGCCAGGCGCCACCTTAATATTTAAAATATTTATATCAAATGCTCACCAAAGAAAAGGGAGAAACGTAAACACTTGAAGCAATAAAAGAATAAAATAATTACGACCGGTTTTCTAGTAAATTAAAATTCTATACGGGTTATTCCACGGCGTCTCTAATTCTAAACAGTTTTTCAATGCTTAATAAAGAAACAAACATACATGCAAAACGACCAAACTACCTTGGTACCGGGCGAGGAATCAGATTTTTAACCGCGTTCCTGAAACTATTACATTATGTGGGTAAATAAACGGAACGAGTCTGCGGCCTAGTCAAATATGTAATTTTTACTGTAACATCAACTCGAAGGTAACATGCCCTGGACTCGGTTCGATCATTCTGTACCATCGAACATGATTTTAATACTAACACGTAATTGAAGTTAAAAAAAAAAGATACCTTAGACGCTGTCTAATTTAAGTCTATCACGCGTACTCACAACGAAAGTCACGGAAGTTCTGAGGTAATCAAGTCGAGTACTTACAGTTGGGGTTTTCTTTTCTTCTAATCATCTAATCCATAAACGAAGAATTGCATTTCCCTTGAATACTTCGCTAAACCAAGAGGCAGTCACTTCACCCGCTGAGCTGTTATTTCGATTATTTGACAAATTGAACGATAATAGTTCGCGAAACAGAAGTTCCCTTTGTTTAAGACGCACCTTTAGCTTAACTTTGCACTCACGCCTTAATCGTTACACGTAAATAAACGTACACTTTTTGGCACTTAGGCGGTTGTTTCAATTTTAATTAAAAACAACATTAATCCTCTATATTCGGTTACATCTCTATTAGCTACATGTCACTTGCCGGGAGTCTGTTTAAAAACTAAAAACTTAAGAACTATTAACACTCATAAGGTAAGTCGGCAACCACCAAGCTGTTTTTCCAAGGAACAAACAAAGAAACCTAAACAAAATGCGACATGCGATGTTTAAATTCGAAGAATTCGAGTGTGAAAACTATTGAAATAAGCGGTTCATCAAAACTCTAATTGCATGAACGTGACGATAAGTTATTTTCTACATTAACTGAATTGAAAAATATCAAATGACCAAAAACAATATTTCGACAAACATGACCATGAAACACACGATCATTGCAATGTAACAAAATAATTTGAAACTATAGTAATTCCTATTCAAAAGAGCTTTTACAAACCAAAATCATTTGCGCGTACAAAAAAACAATTTTTCACCCAAACAGAGGTGACATCTTTCAAAGCATCCTCATCACTTTTGATTCTCTCTTCAACAGAAGTAGCATTTGCTTTCTTAAAATTAAAAACTATAACGTTGTTTTTATTTTATACTGCGTTCATTAATTTCTTTTATAGGGTCGTTAAGAACCATTGTTTCTTATATTGCACAATGGTTTTGTTCTTGGGAAATCACTTTATTTTCTAAGGCCAGCAGTGCCGTTTCGATTTTAGTTATGCATGCATCCATCTCTTCAAAACGATTGGAGATTGAGTTGATAACGTCCTCTTTCAATGACTTAAATTCGGTTCGAAAGAAGTTAAATTGCATATGTAGCTTATGTGACACATGGGAATTTACATATTTAGCAAGAAATTCAAATAAGACTTGACCTGAGGCTGATTGTACTAGCCAAATCTATACCATTTTAACGTTTTAACGTTAAAAAGCATAACAATTCCGAAATTTTGTATTAGTTGTAAAACGTACATACCAATATCGTTGAGTGTTTGTGTCTGTGGAGAAGGTTCGGTACAAACATTCAGTGCAAGTCGAAAAGGCAGGATATAACCCATTTTGGACGTTTGTTACGGTTTATTTGTAAACAGACTCCAAAAATATAGCAGTGCTAGAAGGCCTGGCTGGCAGCTCCTAGTCGGAAGTGCTCGTGGGCTTATTGAGATTTGTTCAAAATGAAAGCTTTTACACTGCACGAATAATTCATAAGGCACCACATAGAATTACGTATAAGAGATATCTAGAACCACTAGGAACTCGTAGACACAGAAACAAACCGTACGTGAATAGAAATATGTATATTATTATAGCGACTAGAGTTCAATTAACACACATAGAAACACTTCAACACAACAATAGATAATATCATTTTGAATAAATAGCAAAATATAGTTATCAAATAATAATAAGTCACAAGAGCGAGTTAAGGCACGAATAATAATTCGAAGCACAAACGCCCCATAGGTTAGCGTATTATACACCTTTGACAGTCGTAGCACCAATTTTTCCATGCAAACGATTCACCGAGTTCGCGGGGCAAATATTGTTCGGAATGTACTTGACAACAATTACGGAGAGTACCGAACCTTGGCCGATTATTTAAATTGTTGAAAAGGCACAAAATTAATCAGGTATTTGGAAAGATCTATTTAGTTTACAAAATTATTTATACAGCGCCAAAAAAGTACGTTGCTATACTCACGGCCGCGGTACGTATACATAGAACGCGACAAAATGTATGAATGACGTGCATAAAAGAATTAACTTAGCTTGTATAAATAGGAAGTCTTTGGTTATCGATAGTTAATTGGCAGATGTAACAGCTTCCGTATCCAAATCTAATATTTTATTATTCAATGAAGAAAAAGAAAACCAAAATAGACTCCGTTGATAACAGTTACTGTGCTGCTCACAAAGAACCAGATAACAGGCTTATCTTGGGTGGTGTCCTTGACTAGAAGGCGGTCTTAAGTTAGGTTGAAATTACAACGTTGGTGATAACACCAGATCCACTTCGATATTTTATAATTTTTGATTATTATCCTTGCCAGTATAACCAAATTAAACATTCATTGATTAATTAAAACGTCTACAGTGACCAGCAGAAGAAACCAAAGAGGAAAACTCACAAAAAGAAAAGTCTGCAATTGATAGAACCCGTGATAGCAAATATTTTATTAAAACAAAAGAAAGTAAAAAAGGTACTTAGACAGGAACATTAGTCGAAGATTTATTCCCTAATTTGAATGGGATGATTTTACTTCAAGCGATATCACAAAGCACATGTCTAATTGTTCAATATTTAGACAACATTTTCCATGTACAACTTTTCACGATAGTCAGCAAATAGGAAATGAGGTATAACTTTTGCGAGCAAATGCAGATAAATTATCGAAACTGGCAATTTCAAATAACTCAAATTCTCAGAAGATTTTTCAACACAAACATTCATATTTAAACGCATGAGTGTAAACACGGCTGTTTATACTGTAGGGAGAAATTGGTCTATAAATCAATTATTTGTGAAACAATACCGTCACAAATTTCCAAATTAATCAAAATAAAGTCACAGTTTTTATAGTAACCCAACGCAGGGCATGGAAAACTAATTTACCAGATTCCTGCAATCACAACCTGTATACAACAAAAAATATAAAACAATAACAAAATTTTGTGTTACACCGGCGTTTATTTTATAGAAGTTAGAAGAGTCTCTATATGAATTATGACCTAGATTCTGTGACAAAAAAAAATTTTTGAATACCTTTTGGTTTGGCTAAATTGTAATTAAATGGTTGACGTTACTGGTTCGATAAAATTATGAGCAATAATGTCAAAGCTAATCGCATTGCATTTAGACCTCTAAAATCTCTATAGGCCAAAGAATCTTATAGTTTAAGAAATATTTCCACAAAGTGGGTTTCCGTAAGAAAAGGAAACTTTCAAAAATACAAATGTGCAAATTAATACCATAAAGGATAAAAAAAGAGTAACTCTAAACAGTAATATGCTGAGCGCATAATTTAAATTCCATTGTGCTTTAAGGATAAACACTTTATTTTATGAAACACTGTGTATATTGAGTTTTAGATTTGATTCGCAATAATCTGAGACTATTCTTTTGCACAGTTTTTGTTTCTATTAGTTCGCCCAATACATGAATTATAGATTTCACATTTTTATATTTTATTATCGTTGTAGTTAGTATGACGGAAATTGATTGAATAGTTTGAAAGATATGATTCTGCAAAATTACAGTTCTATACTATTTACTACGATAGAACCTTCAAGTTCCGCGTACAACGTAACGCTGTCATTTATTTATGCCGAAGGGCATTATATCAAAAATTGAGTAAAAAATCTTGTAATAAAGTAAAACATTTACCTTATTTGATATTCTTTAAGCCAATTTAAATATTGATTTGAAGATTCGAGTAAAAAGTCACAAGCATGAAAATTAAACTACTTGGTAATAACACATCAAAGACAAAGCCTGACTTATTTATTACATACGTACATATTAAATAATTTAGAGGCGACACATTCTTGTTGGAATTTCAAAGAGAATATCGTAGAATGCAAAATTTGCAACAAAGTAACATTTCAACTTTCAAGTGAAGAAGAAACGTACAAGAATTCGTTACTCCTGAATATAAATTACAATTATTTTTCATTTCGTGAACAAAAGTGATAACATTTATTTATATTTTGGGTTTTGCTTAAATTTTCAGTAAAATACAAAATTCCTTAACACATAAAATGAAGTAACTGATATTCTTAAAAATCGGATACGTTGATTGATGGAGACCTTGACGCCAAGAAACAACACATTTGTTTGCATAAATTCCACATTTAGTTGCGACACAATGAGATCAATGTATGTTTTTCTGCGACAGGTGCAAATCCCTAAACAGATTTTCCAATCGTAAATCTTCTGAAAAGCTCTTTTTAAATGAAGCCTTAAACAAAATACCTACTTCTATTCAATTCTAAGAATGGAATTGTTTTGCGAAAATAAAAAAACGTTTGAAAAATGATACGTATTGCGGTGATTGCATTTTTGTGTTAAATAAAATAATCTTATGTTGTACATGAATGACTCTCTTTTAATTATTATTATTTAATTCACAATATCCCAAAGTCTTTGATTCATAGTAAAAGTAGTTTATGATTTAATTTTAATTTGAGAAAATAAAATAATCAAACGTACAAATCTTTATAAATATGAATAGAAATTTATGTAACGTACCATGCACGACATTTACGCAACTAAAAATATTTCGTTACAAATTTAATTACTTTTGATACAAATTGATACAAATTGTTACTAATTTTATTATATTACACACTTTATTTAACGACGAACAAAGTTTGATTTACAACAATGCGCGGGCTTTCTACAATAGCGCTGCTTTTATTCATACTATTTTATGTATTTATGTACTGGCTAAAATGCACACCAATCTTTCTTCACTGCTCAGAACCGTCTCCTCCCTACTTTTACTTTATTTCATCACGTACGTACACAAATGGATATATTCTCATAACATACAATAAACCTCTTATATCTTAGTACTAAACATTATATATTTCTTAACATCAATATATTAAAAATATTACCTTATACAATCACAGCAGTATATTATTGAGGAAAAACCACAGAACACATTTAATTTAAAACCGTTAATTAAATTAAAAAATTTAAATTTAAAATAATAAAATAACTTCAATTTTGTAAAAATAATATACAAATGAATTAAATATGTGCGACAGAGCATGTGCAACGAGTCAAAAATGTAAAACAACAAGAGTTATAATAAATTCGTAGCTTAAACCTGCAATAGTGACGTTTTTATTGTAATAATACTGTACAATGCATCCTAACAAAAACTGTCGATTGGATAATTCACAAAATCATCAGTTTTGTATTTGATTATTAGGTTTATTCTTCTCTTTTTTTGGAACAGAAAACAATAAAAATGTTTTTACTTATGGAAACTTATTAATGTTATTACTCTTTACTAATATTAAAGATACCGAAATCGAATAAAGAGTGTAAAAGCATATCCGGGCGCCGAGGTCGATTCAGATCATAACTCACTGATTGCACAAATAAGATTTAGACTGAAGAAACTACAACGAATAAACGAAAAACGGCCAGATATGACACTACTGAAAGACCCCACCACATGTGATAAAGTATATCAGACCCTCAATGAAGACCTAACAAATATTAGTATTATCAAACATGGAAATGGAGATCGGAAACGAAGCGTGCATTGAACCTATGTGGGAACAACTAAAGAATGCTACCAACAGCCTACAAAATCAAAAACTAAAACCAGAGCCTAGATCAGACAAGAAAAAAAAAGAAATGGATGAAAATGAGATACTGCCGTTGATGGACAAAAAAGAAAGAGCAAAACAAGAGACCAGGCAAAGTTCGGGGAGATTCAGAAAGCAATCAGAGCCGCCAAGGAAGAATAGATGATAAGGGAATGTGAGGAGATAGAGAACCTACAGAAAAAACACGACCTTTTCAAGGTTCACAAATAGATTGAAGAGGTTACAGGCACGCAGCAAACACGCCTAACAACAAAACTAGACAACAAACTGACGATAGATTGGACAGAAGAAGAAGAAGAATGGGCGAAATATATAAAAAAACTATTTGACGATAAACCACAGTTCCAATTACCGACGACCGAAAGAGAAAACAGTCCAAAAATAATAGCAAGCAAAGATTGCAAATCAATGCATTTACTGAAAACAAGAAAAGCTGCGGGCCCTGACAAAATATACCGAGAAATGATCAAACTTATAAATGAAAATAATATGGAAATACTTTTTAATCTCTTTAATGTAATATATCTAACGGGTAAATTGCCTGGAGAGTGGCACGAGTTAATCTTCATCCCCATCCCAAAAAAACCAAATGCAAACAAATGTGACCAGTTCCGCCTAATAAGCCTAATGGGGCAGTTCTTAAAATTACTCCTTAAAATAATACACAATAGAATCACAGATAGGTGCGAAATGGATATCAGCGATCAACAGTTTGGATTTCGCAAAGGACTTGCATGAGAGAAGCACTGTTTGGACTCTCGGTTCTCCTACAGAAATGCTCGGACCAAAGAAAAGACGCATATATATGCTTCATAGACTAAGCCAAAGTTTTTGATAGTGTTAAGCACCCAGAGCTTATGAAGATCTTAACATCAAAGAGATTAGACAATCAAGACACAAAATTATCCTAACCTCTACAGACAACAAGTGGCATCAGTAAAACTTCAAGGAGGCCTTACAAGAAAGATTTCAATCAGGCGAGGGGTTAGGCAGAGCTGCATATTTTCGCCGATTCTATTCAATATCTATTCAGAATATATATTCCAAAAGCAACAGAAAATGCACAATACAGCATAAAAATTAATGGTACAATACTAAACAACCTTAAATATGCAGACGATACAGCCATAATTGTGGACAGCCCGGAGAAACTCCAACGTTTGATGTTAATATAGTAAGAGAAGGTGATACATTGGGATTAAAAATAAATATAAACAAAACAAAGGTAGGCCGAACCAACGTGGCAAATCTAGAAGTATATAACAAAAAAATAAAACAAGTGAATAAGTACAGATATCTTGGATACTGGTTAACGAACAAAATGGACCCAGATACAGCAATACGTGCAAGGAACAAGCAAGTAAGATCAACTTTCATAAAAATGAGAAATCTACTGTGCAATACGGGTCTGGCAATATAAGTAAGACATAACTTTGCAATGTGTTACGTACACTCGGTTCTGCTGTACGGAATGGAGGCGTGGACGCTAAAGATTAGCTCACTAAATCGAACGGAGGCGTTAGAGATGTGGGTCTTCCAAAGGATGTTGAGGATATCGTGGACGAAACATGTGATGAACGACGAGGTATTGAGAAGAATGGGAAGAGAAAGAGAATTACTGATCACTATAAAGAAGAGAAAAGCCGCATACCTAGGACACATCATGCGCCATGAAAAATATTTTCTGCTTAGATTGATAATGGAAGGAAAGATAGAGGGCAAACGGAGACCGGGTAGAAGACAATGCTCCTGGCTCAAGAACATCAGAGATTGGACAGGACTTAACTCGCACGCACTGTTGAGAACGGCTCAGAATAGAGAGGAATTTGTTATTATTGTTGCCAACCTTCAATAAGGAGACGGTACATCAAGAAGAAGAAGAATATTAATTTTCTGGTTTTCTAGCTCTAATTTTAAATACGAATTCAAAAGAAATTTAATTATAATAAGCCAAGTGGATTGGTTCAATTCGTTCAAAAATTAAGGAAATACCAAACTATTAAGAATATAATTTAATTTAAATATAGGTTGATAAGCTTAAATGCAGGTATGACGTATGATTTTTTCACGCACCTTATGCTTACGCTGGCAGAGTTTTTCTTATTTACTGTCAACACGGCAAAACTCTGCAACTATATAATTAAGGAGTATTCTTGTTACTGTTTATGATTTTACTAATGAGACGATTCTTTCCTCTTTTCACACCTATACGATTACCAATAACTGAGCTTTAACCGTATATAACGTAATTGGTTATTGGACATTTCGTTGCCAACCGTATAATTATCAACGCCCTAAAGTAAGTCATTGTTTTTAGTCATTATAGTTGTATATTTTCACCAATTAATAGGTAATTTTTTTATTGTTCACACAAATTATTCAAATAAGGTTTTCCGGTAAATTTTAAATTATAGCGGCTTTTTGCAACCAATTAGGTCTACGATATTGGCATATTTAAAAAAAATAGCCAGAACGACTTGTTACAGGAAATTAAAAAACAGATTTAGATTTAAGCACTGTTTAATTGGTTATAATCATAGAAAGATATAAATCACTAAAAGCTAAGGACACCATGTTCTCTCTTTACAGTTCATTTTTATATTAGCGACACAATACACTTCCTGAATGACGATCTTAACCAGACTAGTTTAGAATGAAAACCGATTGTGAGTTCGTATTTAGAAATTAATAGATATTTTTTTGTTTAATCTTTAATCTTTAAAGTGATTCGTCAAAGTAGTAAAAATAAAACTTTGATAACAATACATACAAGAATTGATAAGACACGGTCTAGTGATAGGTACTTGTCTTGCGACATGTAAAGTCCTTCATAATTAAGAATATAATTAATACACAGGCCAACGAAGAAAATGTTTGTAAAAACTTTTAAACAAATTTACCTAAATCTTATGCATCTTTGAATGCTGAAACCGGACCTGATAGCAGTTTTTTTTATCACCCACCCTTCGCTTACAATACGACATCGATTACATATTTTAAAAAAGAGGGAAAATTTTATCTATAAGAATAAAAAATTTATAGTTTTTTTATTTTGTTACAATTTTCTTTTACAATAATATTTAATTACTAAAATATGAATATAAGATGTTTATATTTTCTGTATTTTCTCTCTCTTTTTTTGTAAAGTTTCTTGAATAGCTTTTTTGCCGATGCGATGCGTTTTGCTGTTCTCTGTGAAGTGACCAACAGTAATCACCCATCATTTTGATATTCCATCTTGCCTGGTATCGTTTCTCCACCTCTTTTATGTTCTGATCAAAACCTTTCCCCTTGCTCTTTACCCACATCACCTAAGTTATCAGGAAAAAAATCAAGATGGTTGTGCAAGAAGTGAACTTTAAGGATCATCAGACAACCAAGAGTTTTAAACTTTTTTATTATGTTAGCTACGATAAATTTATAGTTTGGAGCTTTCACATTACCCAAAAACTAAGTTACAACTTCTTTTAATGATATCCAAGCCTCCTTTTCTTTTTTATTTACCGTTGCTTTGAAGTTGGAATCGAACATCAATTTACGAATATCATGCCTAATGAATATCCCTTCTTTTAGTTTAGTTTCTGAAAAATGAGGAAATTTTCCACACAAATATTGAAAGCAATCACCGTCTTTAGGCAAAGCTTTTACAAGTTGTTTCATTAAGCCCAACTTTATGTGTAGTGTTGGTAGAAGAATCTTCTTGGATTCAACTAAAGTTTTATACAAAATGTTTTCCTTGCCAGGTGTCAAAGTTTTCTTATGGGCCATTGTTTTTAGACCAATGTTGATCCCTTGCTCTGCTATCACATTCAAATATAGAACATGGAAACTTCGTAAATCTCTAATTAATTTTTTATCACAATAGGCTGATAATTAGAGAAATTTTGGATTAATCCATCTCAACGAATTAGTTGTTAGTTCCATTTCGCACTCATTTGACACAGGAAAGGAAGGATGTGAACGTTTGCAATTCGATTTAGAATTCGACTTTGTATGCGATAAATTTAAACAGAAACGGAGCAAGCACTAACGCACGGACTCAGGGAAATTTTACAACTAGAAAAGTAAATTCTAATAAGCGTGAATTTTATCTTAACAGACTTGCATTTGTGACATGACTTTTTGTATTCTTTAAAGCTGTTTTATACTCTTACTTTGATCAAATATACATTCATGAGCTAATATTATTTAGCAGATGTTTAAATATAAAACTGGGAATTTTTTTTGACATATGGTATTTTTATTGACATAGTAATAATAATAATAATAAAATTTATTAATGGTATAAAATATTACAATTTTGTGCACAAGTGAAAATACAATTAATCTAAAATACTTATTTTTAATATCATACATGAATTCCTCCCAACACTAATATGCATTATTAATTAAAATATCTTTGATAAGTTGTTTAAATTCCACATCGTCTAATAATTTAATTTCACGTAATGCAATCAACTTGTACAAATGTCGTCATGCAATGGCTGTGCTTATTTACCTTCTATAATGTTTACACACTTAATTAATATTATTACAAAGATGAAAAAGTGTCTAAAAAAGAAAAGAAAATCTACACCTATCTTAGAAGATATATCCAGACATTTTACTGTAGACCAAATCAAAGAAAGCTGCTGGGTTTGATGGAATATATCTAGAATTTCTGAAAAATTTGGGAAATTATTCTTTGAAGTGGCTACTTATGTTTCTCAATGATATTTATAAAACAGGTAAGTTACCAACAGATTTAAAGAAATGTAAAGTCGTGGCAATTTTAAAGAAAAATAAATGTCCTACAGACCTAACTTCTTATCGTCTAATAAGTTTGTTAAGTGTAATTTATAAGGTTTTGGAAAGATTGATTTTTCAAAGAATTAATCCGTTAATAGAAGAGAAATTACCAATTGAACAAGCAGGATTTCGATCCGGTAGAAGTTGTTGTGATGAAGTATTGGCATTAACAACACATATCAAAGCTGGATTTCAGAAAAAACTTAAAACTGGAGTTGCCTTTTTAGATTTAACTGCTGCATACGATACCGTGTGGAAAGAAGGTTTACTTTTAAATTGTTTAACGTCATTCCTTGTTCCAAAATTATTTCTTTTATTGAAAATATGTTGTCTAATTAGAGGTTTAGAGTTTTTGTTGGAGATAAAAGCTGTAAATTTAGATTTTTAAATAATGGTCTTCCACAGGGATCGGTTCTTGCACCTATTTTTTTTAATGTATATATTTCTGATCTTCTTTCTTTACAATGTCGAAAATTCGTCTACGCCGATGATATGGCAATTTCATTTCAACATTCGGATTTTTACGAAATTGAAAATAAACTATCTGATGATTTGCGTATTATGGAAAATTATTTCAAAAATGGCGATTATGCCCCAATCTTAAAAAGACAGAGGTTTCTTGTTTTCATTTAAGTAATAGAGAAAAAGTAGAAAACTTAATGTTATCTTTAATAATACAAAGTTAAACCATAATTTTAACCCAGTTTATCTGGGAGTAACTTTAGATACGTTTTAATTTACAAAGATCATTTAGAAAAAGTCAAACAAAAATGAAAACAAGAAATAATGTCATTCAAAAATTAGCTGGAACAACTTGGGGAGCAGATGCAAAGACACTTCGTACAGCTGCATTGGCATTAGTTTATTGTACAACAGAATATTGTGCTCCTTTCTGGTTGAATAGTTATCATACAAAAATATAGATGCCCAGTTGAATTGCACTATGCGTATAATTAGTGGAACCATTAAATATACTCCTCTCGATTGGCTTCCTGTTCTTTGTAATATTACTCCATCGAACATTCGACGAAAGCTGCGTTAAAACGAGAATGGGATAAATGCAAACTTAACAAAAGTTACCAATTTGGAATGACATTGACAACCCTCCTGCTAAAAGACTTAAATCTCAAAGTCTTGTGACTGTGAAACAAACCAGAGACTGTTACACATATTGTAGAGGATTGTCAATTAACGAAGTTTAAAGGAGGTTTCCAAACATTCATAATGTAACGGTTGAAGCAATAATATGGCTTACGAATCTGAAGGACATCTGAAGTTCAACAATATTTTGTATTCTTGTTTTGATTATCTGTTTTTCCATTGTTTTGTTTTGCTATTTCTTTAATCTACTATTTTTTTGTCGTTGTCGTGACTGGCGCTTGGACCGGTCCATTATATGTCGTCATGCAATGGCTGTGCTGTTATATTTTATGTTCTTATTTACCTTCTATAATGTTTACACACTTAATTAATATTATTACATGTGAATACTAGAATAGGTAAGGCTTGGCAAGCTTAGGTTTTAGTGGTTTTCCTAAACTTTTAAGTAAATGCTATGCCAAGACAAATCAATTCACTATTGCACACGGTTTCGTCACCACACTATACAGGTTTATAGTGATTTCCTGGGACACCATACCTAACACTTACATCACAATGCAATATTTGTATAATGTACCATACGAATAAATAAATAAATTACATATGAATACTAAGGTGGGTAAGGGTTAGCATGTTTAGGTTTTAGTGGTTTTCCTAAACTTGAAGCAAATTCTTTGCCAAGACGAACCAATCCACAATTGCACACGGTTTCGTCACCACACTATACAGGCTTATACTGACCTTCTGGGGCACCATACATAACACTTACATCACAATACATTTAAATAATCCTTCACCAAAGTTCACATGACTAAAGAATTAAAAACATTTGGCTAATAAATATATTGCCTACGCTTTCTAAAATAATAGAAAAATCGTTAACAAATTTTTAGTGCGGTACATTAACTCTAACAACTTATTGCCTAATATACAGTCCGGTTTTCGCCTTAATCATAGCACTACTTCTGCGATGTTAAAAATAACTACAGACATTACTAGAAGCATAGATCAATCTGAAGTTACATACCTAGTGCTGTTAGACTACAGTAAAGCTATTGATGTAATCGACCGAGATTTGCTTTTAACCAAATTACATTTTATGGTATCAATGAGGACATGCTTTGCTGGTTTATAAATTATTTAAGCAGCAGGTCACAAATGGTAAAATAGATAATATCATTTCTGAAGAACTACCAGTATTTTATGGCGTACCACAGGGAAGCATATTGGGTCCTACGCTTTTTACAATTGTTACTGCTGATTTACCCGAGATCCTTGTAAATCAATGGAATAATCATCTATATGCAGATGATACACAACTGTATAAATCTTGTCCACCTGGAGATGTCAATGATCTGATTGATGAACTTAATTTAAATTTGAAACATCTACTGGATTAGTCAAATAGAAATGGTCTCCGTTTAAATGAGAGTAAAACATCGATTTTGTGTATTGGTTCTAGACTTGCTGTTAAGAAAGCCTCTCTGTTATTAGATAAACAGATAGTATTAAGTGATACAGTGTTAAAATTAGTGAGAGTACTCGTGATCTTGGTATAATAATCGATAAAATTTAAACTTTGAAGAACATGTTTAAAAAAACGTAGAGAATGTTATTCCAAGCTGAAATCGTTGTGGAAACTTAAAAATGTTCTCTCGCAACATACTAAATGGACTTTAGTTAATACTTTAATATTAAGCCATATAGATTATGCAAGTGCTGTATATTATAATTTTCTTTCAAGCAATATGCAAAACAAGTTACAGGTTCTGGAAAACGCTT
Source organism: Abscondita cerata (assembly GCA_030710515.1). Classification (NCBI taxonomy): domain Eukaryota; kingdom Metazoa; phylum Arthropoda; class Insecta; order Coleoptera; family Lampyridae; genus Abscondita; species Abscondita cerata. The sequence continues at coordinate 18,009 of JALBCR010004084.1, read as the reverse complement.
GTCTGCGTTACTGTTTTGCAATTTCTATGAGAGACCATGTAACGCCGCATTATAATAACTTGAGTATACTTAAGATAAAATACAGATTTCTGCTCTTATATGGCACGTTTTTATATAAAATCTTACAATCAAAGCAACCTTCATATTTGTATAATCTTTTGATCAAACACTCAGAGATATCATCAGATGATGCTAAACTGCGAGGATGTAATTCTTATGTCACCCTCATACATCGAACTGCTAAATTTGAATGTTGCTTTGAATACACGGCACCAAAAACTATAAATGCATTTAAAGATGTTGTTTTACTATCTACTTTGAATAAATTTAAGTCAACTCTGAAAATATGCTTAATAAATATGCAGAACAATTATTAAATTAAGCTCTTCAAGCTATTTATAATATTTATAATTTCCTAGGGAAAAGTAAAAACGGCTTTGCCGATCTTTTCCTTTAAGCATGGATATTGTTTTCTTCTTTTTAGTTTTGTTTTCTTTTGTTAAGATTTCTTTATTTCTTTGTAGATCATGCTTAATAAACATCATCATTATTATTATTATTATTATTATTATTATTATTATTATTATTATTAAATGTACCATACGAATAAATAAATACAAATTTTAGGTTAGAATTTAAGGTACCTTACATTTATATCATGTTTTAATGTCACTACTAGTTATTTTACTGTACCTTTATATACACTAAAAAAAATTAAATGAATTTAATTCCATGGCCTTCCCAGTCCAGTTTTTGATCTGAACACTTGTTATAAAACGTTAACGTAATTTCGGTGTATGTATAAATAAAAGTGTGTCGTTTAAGTTGTGACATTATTACAAACCAACCCATGTATCATTCAATGCATCAGTTAAACAGTGCAACTATATTTGAAATAATGATTGTTAATCGAATCTCAAACATTAACACGCTCGCATGTAGATATTTTGCTTTGGAAAACTATTATACCAATCTCCCTATATCAACCTTCAAAGTTTGAGTAACAAATTTTAACTTTATTTGCGCAATAGATCAAAACTCAATGATATTTTCGATAATACAGATGTTTTTGGAGCGCAACTAAATTTGGAATTAGTTCACATATTGCAAATTTATATTTTATTTATTTGTTCTATGGTGATTATAAAAGAAATAAAGTTCTTTATCATTTTTATTCCAATAAAATTGGTTATCTTACAGTTAATAAGTTTCAATATATTGGTGTTATCTAAGCATCATTTATGTATCTTACGCCTCTAGTTTGACAATGTTTTTGAAATTTGTTTACATATACCAAGTCCATCGGATTCTGTGTTTCAACAAATTAACAAATGGAGCCGACGTAGTACCATATATTACGGTGTTTATATAGTATTCGCTAAGTTCTTTATTCATCTGACTTAATTTGCCGGTACATTTTGTTTATATGAGTCCTTGAGTGACAACATTTAAATCTAATTAATTGCAACAGACACAGATTGTTTTTTCAATAAACAGCTTCCTATACTCCAACTGATAAAGTTTTTCTTTGTTTTTTGTCAGAGTGTTATTTATTTTATGTACATGATTCTCAGTGCAAGCAATTATGAGTTGTACCGCTTTCACAAAAACAGCAAATTTCTTTGCTACATAAGAATTCAGTTCTCTAGCGGCTCTTTCTCATTTTTATCTAGTCGAAGTAACCGTGTTAAACAAAAAAAAAGTGGATATCTTTTATTAATACTTTGAACAGTTAGAATGATTGACAATGACTGAAAAGATGAAAAAACAATTTCGCATTTAGATTTTGTACTGGCATTCGGGATTATTCCTTATTTAATACTTACGTAGACCTAAATCCAAATTATTTTATTTTGTCTTGACACTTTGCAGGCGTATGTTTGTACAAGCCTTAAATTTATATTTTACAAGTTTCAAGGGTCAACAACCGCGTTTGTTCTTAGTAAATGTTGGCTTTAACGTTTAAGGTTATGAATGCTATTATGTAACATGTACGACTTATTTAAATATAAAACAATTTTGGAAAACAAAAACGTCTTTATAAAAATCACAAGCGACCCTATTATTATAAATCTTAGGTATTGTAACGGATTAAATGAATATGTACTTCAAATCTATAGCAACATCTATAGTTTTTTATCCAACCAGTTCTAGGTCAGAAATTGAACAGCCGTTAACTTTCTACCTACGAGATACGATTTACAGTTAGGAATGGCGGTTTTTCAACCTTTAAAATGTTATGAATCTTGGCATTACAATACTGATCTGTTTGTTTGTTTGTTTATCCGCCTTTTCCTCCAAAACTACTCAACCGATTTTGATGGTTGATGGCTAATTTTTTTCAGGAGTTCAAGGCTATTTACATGTTGACCTGATCTTTGACCTCTGAGCTGTTGCGGTCAAATCTTTGAAAATTGAAGGAAATATAAACACATTCCAACGCTCTTATCTCACTCCGACTTATTTTAGGCCCATTCTCTGGTCCGAATGAGCCGACTCTACTAGTTGATAATAAAATTATGTTTTCTTTTTTTTAGCAGAAATTTTTTTTTATTAATTTTTTTAGGTTTTCGTTCGTTTCGAAGGACCAAAATATGTTGATAACATTAAATTGGCGTTTGATTTTTTAAATATGCGCTCTCTTCTTACTCATTATATTTTACATTATTAATAATTACTATAAGTTCGAATAGCACATAAAATAAAGTGTAACCACAATCCGGTTAAAACTTGTGCATGTTGCGATTGAAAACATAAAAGTCACGTACAGATAATGTAATAAAATAAACCTTGTCGTGCTAGGAAACTTAAAAATTGATTTATTTACACTACGAAACCGAAACTGCGGTTTCATTCAAATTGTGAGACATGATCGATTTCTTTTAATGTTACTAGACAACTGAAACCCACATAGCACATTTTTACTACAATAAAATGAATGTAAAGTTTAAGATGTGTGGAAAAGATCTTACTTTCGGAAAAACGATTTCGCTCCTATTCATTATATTGAATTCGCATGTGATAGATGAGCTTCCTAAAGCTATTCTTTGTCGAATGACTGACAATTCATATCGAAAACGATTTTAACTTTTCCATATGTAATTTTTTTTACTTAGTTTTAAAAGAAAATTTACATTAACATACAATTGTCAAATAACGCCGTTTAACAATACAACTGTTACGTCAGATATATGTCTGATTAAATACTTGATAACATTCCGTAATACACAAGTTCACGTATTGTAACACACGGAATTAAATTTCATCATTGTATAGTGTACACACCTTGTGCAATAACTGTGTTAAACTTGACTTGAGTAGAGCGGCTTGTATCGATTGACGTAGAGTTTGTCTCTAATATTAGAAGCAATTGCAGAAATCTGTCGTGAAGTCATTCAGAAATAATTGACGTAAACAAAGTTTTCCTACACGAAAAATACCAACAATTCGTGTTTTTTTCTTACTTACAAAAGATATTGTATTTTGTTTAGTCAAATACTTTAAGAAAAGAAACTTGTTCTTATTTGAAAAAAATATGGTAGTTTCAGTTTTAGTTATAATTATGTCGATCTTGCCATATTCTTGTTAGTTTAATACTTTCGGGTGTCATTAAATTTTTATATTCAATTTTTCTTTTTAGTGCACAATTATTTTGGGGTTTATGTATGCGACTTGAGTTTATACGTACATTTGTTATGGTTATTTTTATATATTCTATTCTGCTTGTCGCTAAATTTTATGTTGATTTGGTCATTCTTATTTCTATTGCATAGACAACAACAATACAATGCAGAGTATGTTTTACAAAAAAAATGGTTTATTCAAAGCAGGAGTCGTAAAGGACGAGTGTCAATTCTTTATGTATTTTTTGCTTGTTGTGTGCAATTATTTTAAGAAGAGTTTATTTTATGACTAGTGTTGTGCGATGGTTATATATTCTTGTTTGTGTTACTTTTACACTCAATAGTGTGTTTTAATTGGTGCAAGAATTTAACGTGTTATCTACCTTTTGTTAGTGTGTAACACCTAAGAATAAAATGCGTTGGTTAGAAAATTTAGTCGGAGAAGGGTTGTGGATGATTTTCTGTGTTTGAAACGCTTTGAAATAACTTTAAATAACCCTCAATACCAATCAGTGGTAGCACTTTTATGATTAAAATTTATAATTAAATTTGGGGTCATTAAACGTCTAAACACTTACCCAAATAAACAGGAGTTATAATTTTGAAATTTTAAACGTTTGATTACATACAGTTTTTCAGTATAGGCTTACTCACTAACAATTATGTATATTGATTGACAAATATTTATGTAAATTTAGTTATTAACGTTATTGTTACCTCTCAAATGTTTAATAGTGCGTAGTATCAGAGAATCGGAAGCAATCAAAGGAACATTGTCTAGTCGGGATGTTGGATTCAGAATTCCAGTAAAGTGGAATTTTTATACGCACCTTGCAGTCTTTTACTAAATTGAACAAAATTCAACCGAAATCTGAGCCACAGCTTGTAATGACCATAGACACCAAAGGAGATTCAAACAACTTCTTCAGTATTCGTCCAACACAGTAGCTTCTAAAATTGTAATAAAATACTTTTTCTTCACTAGAATATCGAAATTCACAAAAACAGTATTTCCAAAACTGTATAGGGCCCACTTACCTAATCTTAGAAATTAATCATTTAGCAGAAACTCTAAAAAATGAAAAAACCTGAAAAACAATAGCATATAATTGACGAGACGTTACTTTGTTATCTACACCCACTTAAAAATAATTAACGAAGAGAAGAGAACAGTTTAACAGCTTAAAGTTTAACAAATAATCACAGAGCTACTGATAATATTAAACCAGCTCATTTAAAGTAGTCCCCCTAATGGTGGATCGTTTCAAACAGAAATTTATTTTTAAAAAAATAGCCATTACCTTGAGCTCACAATTACACACATTAGTATGTAGTTCAAATTCAGAAAAGAAAGAGAAACGATTCAAGCATTTCAAACTAAAATAATTTTAGGTTTAAAAGTTTTAAAAAGCTTTAATAAAAGTCATATTTCCATGTCTTAACGATTTTTTCTAAATTAGATTACATTTTTCTTTGACTAGATTTTGCGTTATTTATACACATTTTGTTGTGGGATAACAGTGGTTTAGTTCACGTATTGGTTACAACTAACAAAACTTGTTACGGTTATTCTGTAAAAGTTGCTTGTGCACGGTAACGGCCTACATACAGGGTGTCTCAGATAAGGGTGGCAATATTTCAAGGGTACATAGAGAAACTCCAGATTAGAGATTTGAGATAATAAATCTATGTCCGGAAATGCGTTGCTTCCGATATACAGGGCCTTGAAAAAATTCAAAATTAATATGTTTTGTCTGTATTTTGAAAACGCGTTGATCGATTTTCTTAAAATTTCCAGAGTATGTCAAGCAAAGTATTGGTCATATTTATGTGCCAATCCGACTCTTCTAAAAATTTCCAGGACCGGACTTTCGGTTTTTCTCACTTAGTTTTAAGAGAAAAATGTAGCACGCCACTGGTTTTTCCAAATATTGGAATCATTTTTCACATTCCCAATCAATTTGGAAAAGAAACGCTCTCTTGTTTTTTCTTCTCCGACGCGTCGTTTCCGCGAAAAAAATAAAATCCATTTGGATGTCTTTCAAAGAGCTCATTATCGAAAAACTTCAGGTGACAATAAAAATGTAGTGAACAATGAATAATTGTCATGGCGACAACGAAAACAAAACTGAAAAAGCTCTCCTAAATTAAGTGCTCGAAATGATCTCCTTGCACCTGGATGCATCTTCTACATCTTTCAACCCAAGATAAACGAACTCGGGCAAAGACGCCAGGGTCGTTTCTAATAGTTTCACCGGCTATCACAATTCTTGCAACTAAATCTTCTTCTGATTGTACCGGAGTGGCATACACTATCTTTTCCTTAGCACCCCAAAGATAAAAGTCCATGGGAGTCAGATCGGGTGACCTAGCTGGCCACGGTATGGGGCCACCCCGGCCAATCCATTTATTCTGGTAGGTTTGATCGAGATAGTCTCTAACAACACGTGCATAGTGCGCGGGGCAGCCATCTTGCTGGAACCATAAATCCCGCCGCAATTGTAAAGGAACGTCTTCAACTAGTTGAGACAAAACTTCTTGAAGAAATGCGAGGTAGTTATTTCCGTTAAGTTTGGCAGGTAACAGATATGGTCCAATCAGGAAATTGCCCACAATACCTGTCCAAACATTTACCGAAAACTTTTGCTGGTACCCCCTTACAAACCGAGAGTGAGGGTTCTGCTCTGACCATTCATGGTTGTTTCTGGGATTGAAGGTTCCCTCTCGTGAGAATCCTTTTTCATCTGTGACCAGGATCAATCCCGGAAAGTCATGATTTAGTCCCGTTTTATTTAGGAACCACTCACAGAACGCGATTCGCCGCGGACCATCGCCAGGAAGAATTTCTTGCACTTTTTGCATTTTGAAAGGATGCAGATGATTGTTTTTCAACACCCGATGAACAGCTGCTCTGCTGCAGCCAAGAGCTGACGCAATTTTTCGAGTGCTGGTGTTTGGTTGTGCCTCGACAATCACCAAGATCTCATTTTCGAACGCATCTATCGCCCAGCGCGGGCGTCCCTCTCTTCTATTATTCTAGAAAAAAAATATTACGCCGCGTTAATTTTTTGACTGAGTGGGAAATTAAATTGATAAAAGAGTTTTTCTGAAAGAAAAGTCTCACTTGAGCGAATGTTAATTTATCTACTCACCGTCATAACACCAGTATTTCTGAGATTCCGATCAATCTTTATAAATGTTTGACGATTAGGCAAAAGGCGGTTGGGAAAGCGTTGCGAGTACAGCCTACGTGTCAGACTGGCATTGCAACGAGCTTCTCCGTAGATTAAATGCATATCTGCGCGTTCAGAATTCGTATACTGATCCATTTTAATTTTGTATAGTCAAGTGTTTTTGAAGTTCAGGTGAAGACAACGATACTCAAACCTCTTGCCAGTTGCGGTATTAATTTTGTTTTCGTTGTCGCCATGACAATTATTCATTGTTCACTACGTTTTTATTGTCACCTGAAGTTTTTCGATAATGAGCTCTTTGAAAGACATCCAAATGGATTTTATTTTTTTCGCGGAAACGACGCGTCGGAGAAGAAAGAAACAAGAGAGCGTTTCTTTTCCAAATTGATTGGGAATGTGAAAATGATTCCAATATTTGGAAAAACCAGTGGCGTGCTACATTTTTCTCTTAAAACTAAGTGAGAAAACCGAAAGTCCGGTCCTGGAAATTTTTAGAAGAGTCGGATTGGCACATAAATATGACCAATACTTTGCTTGACATACTCTGGAAATTTTAAGAAAATCGATCAACGCGTTTTCAAAATACAGACAAAACATATTAATTTTTGAATTTTTTCAAGGCCCTGTATATCGGAAGCAACGCATTTCCGGACATAGATTTATTATCTCAAATCTCTAATCTGGAGTTTCTCTATGTACCCTTGAAATATTGCCACCCTTATCTGAGACACCCTGTATATAAACAAAATACTATTTAACTTTAAAACCAATTAACATTATTGCGCAAGTCGTTTGCCAACAAATTAAACTTTCTCCAGAGCAGTTTGGATGACTTAACCTTTAAAATATATTACAATAATAAGAACACACCTGTTGTAATTACCATAATTTGTCTTAGTTGAAGTTGAACGTAGTAACACCCCTTACATATATTTTATGTTTATATTACAACTGACGCACGTTTATACAGAAGGTATATTAGCATTTGTTTTTTGTAAACGTGTTGAAACCGAGGTTTCAGCTGCATATCGTATACTATAAAACATTCTCAGCAACAACACAAAAACTTTCTTTCACGTATGAGCTTTTCAGCAGCGGTACATAAAACTTCTTACAATAGAGGAAACTAACGTTTATAGTAGAATTGCTGTGCACAAGAGGTTTTATAAACCATAACTCTTGAAAGCAGTGGATCTAAACCACGACTGGAGGTAAACACGTATAGAAACCTCAAAAACCACAATCTTACCGTATTCACGTTTAACAAAGTTGCCCACTTTCTTATTTATAAAATGTAATGTAATGAAAGAAAAAATTATTTAACAATGGCGTGCGATAATAATAATAATACTTTACTTTGAGTTATAAAAGAAAAAAGTCCTTATACATATATTGTATTTTACTCAAGGGAGTCGTAATATAAAGTTTCATTTTTCGTGACACCTAAAATGGTTGAAACCCACAATTTGACTCGTTAAACTTTTTTCAAACATTTAAATTGAAGGTTAAACGCGTACATGTGTGGTTTAATGATTTTTAATCGGGAACGAAGATTGAAAGAAATCGCGAATTTTATTAAATAATTAAGTTATTTCATAATCTTGATTATGTACAAACACATTCTTTTATAGATTTTTTATTTTGTTCTTATTGGTGAAAAACTAGAACGCAAAACATGCAACGTACGAGCTTAAATTCGATTGCCCAATCACAGTCGATGCCTAATAATTTATCACGCAGCACTTACTTTTGAAAACTAATTGTACAATAGAATTTATTCTTATCGATAATTGCAGACTATTGTAATATTACAATGCACTTTATTAATTTTTTGTTAGTAAGCGTAGAAATAGTTTTGTACATAATTAGAGCAATAAACACTTTTTATTCTCGCTTAATTTATTCAACTCTTGTTTTGCAGTTATGCTTGAACTGTTCATAGTGCAATTATGTAAAAATTATTTAACAATAATTAATTTTAACAAAGAGTTTAGGTGTTTCGTTTGGTATAAACAATTATTTACTTTTTTTAATATATCACATAAAATTACACTATCCCACTACGTACAGGTTTTTGTAACTAGCAGACCATAAAACTCAATCGTAATAAACAAAGTACATCGATATTTTGCAACTTCAACCAAACATTTCCCTTTGTGCGCGTACATTTTACGAAGTGGTGAATAACGCTACCAAATCATCGATATATTAACAACCAAATCTGCAAATATCAGATATGTAATTATCATAAATATTATAATACGTCTAAGAATATTTTCTCCCCAATTAATATAATAAAATTGTAAGTTATGTTCTCTCTAAGGGAAGGTTGAGATACAAATCTACGAGTCTTACAGATATACAGTGTGTCCATTTAGTGTGTAATTGTTCGATTATTTGCTTTCAGACTACGTATCCGAAAAAGTGTGAACATGCTTCCCAAATAGACTGGAAGTTGCACATTTTAAAAATATTTTGATATATACAAGGTGAGTCAAAAAAACGTAGTCAACCAAAGTTGATTTTTTTAATGGAATACTCTGTATATTTTTGTACCGTCGAATACTTTCCTATTGACTTTCGAAGGAGAATTTACTAGTGATATAAAAAATGGTGGTTTCCATTTAAAAAATTGAGTTTACAGGTATTTGTAAGTAAGTAGTCTGGGGGTCCATAATCGGACAATTACCCACTAAATGGACACACTGTATAAATGTCGGCGTTTTGGGCTAACTTGCGAGGGCTTTGTGGAGGCTCATATCAAGATAATGAATTGGTCAATTAGAAATTTAATAAATCATAAAGACGCACATAGATCATTTTTAACGAACGAATCACAAAATCGATTTAACTCTAGTCACTTCCGATCCGTCCAAACAAATGTCAATATATTCGTAATGGGCGATTTAAACGCAAGAATAGGAAACGATCCCATACCGGGCGTCAAACAACGCTTCAACGAAAGCATACAAAACGAAAATGGAGAGATGCTAATCGACTTCTGCAGCCAAAATAGGTTTAGAATTAACAACACATTCTTTGACCATAAATGGCAATATAACTATACTTGGGGAAACAGGAAGGTCAACAATCCGTTATAGACGATGCCATAACCAATAGACACATCACACCAATCAAATCCTAGATGTACGTACACTGAATTCTGCAAATATTGGAAGTGATCATGACCTGCTCCTATGTATAATAAAAATACAACACCAAAATACCGGAAGAATGAAAGTGCAGTACAACGATCCCTTTATTTAAAAAGAGAGACAGAAGAAATCCCGAAAATTATAGAGGAATCACTCTACTTAACTGCACTTTGAAACTATTAACCAAAATCATTCTTAACCAAATTCAATCCTATATAGAAATAACCGAAGAACAACAAGGATTTCGCCAGAACCGATGCACAACAGACGCTATCTTCATAGTTTGCCAAGTAGTTGAAAAAGCGATTGAATTCTCCAAGCCTGCTTTTATGTGTTTCGTAGACCTAACAAAAGCATTCGATCGGGTACAACTACAAGACATAGTAGAAATTTTAGATAAAAAGAATATACCACCGCGGCTAATACAGTTAATTGAAGAATTAAATACAGAAACAAAAACGTAAATAAACGTGGATCGCAGACTTTCAGAAGATATAGACACACAGTCAGGAATTAGACAATACGACTCCTTAAGTCTGCTATTATTTAGCTTGATTATGGACAAAATAGTTCAAATAGTTAAAAAATTACCAAAGTATAGATTGGGAAGAAAAGACATCAACATAGTTTGTTATGCGGACAATGCGGTTTTCATCGCAGATACGGAAGATAAACTCCAATACATGTTTCATAAACTGGTCACAACAGCGAAGGCATATAATATGGAAGTGTCTGTAGAAAATACAAAGACTCTAACAATATCTAAAAAGCCCATTAGATGCAAATTGAAAATTGAAATAACAATTATCAAACAGGTCATGACCATAAAGTATTTGGGAGTTATCATCTCCAGTGAACGCAATCTGAACATAGAACTAAACATCACGCAATGCAAGGATCGAGAATATCTGGTTACCTCAAAGACGTCACATGGAAAAACAAATATATGTCAATGGAGAGTAAGACAAAAATTTATAAGGCAATAATAAGACCGATAATGACATATGGAGCTGAAACTCGCGCAGAAACCAGTAAAACAAAACAAATATTACGAACAACAAAAATGAATACCCTAAGAGCTATACATGATAAAACCAGATTAGACAGAGAACGCAACACCAAAGTGAGACATGTATGTGGTATAAATGACGTCATTAAGTTTGTAAGACATTGAAGAAAAGAGTGGAACAAACATGTAAACAAAGCCAACAATGATCGACTGATCAAAATCGCAAGAGACCTGAAACCATTGGCAAAGCGAAACCCTGGTAGACTACCTAAGAGATGGGTAGAGAGCTGGGTGTCCACATCAGAGGAAATGTAAAGAAGCAAAAAAGACGTAAAGAAAAAGAGGTTGATGCCTATAATAAATGAAGAAGACCTCCGATAAATGGAAACAATCCGATCTGACTCCTTCTCCGCAAGAGGAAGAGTCAGACGCTAGACTCGTTTTCCGTAAATCAAAAAAAAATTGCCGAAAGGCAAACCTAGGAAAGTCACAAAGCATACGCCCTTTGCAAGTGAAGATAATATGGTGTGATATTTTCGTTAGAGAAGAACTTGTGATATTTTTAGTTTATTTATCTAGATATAGTTTATTTATTTATTTAGATATACTCAATTTTATTTATTTATTTTAGAGTTATATTTATACACTTTCGTTGGTCTATATTTATGTAAATATTGTCTACTTGTCTATGTTCAGATTAAACACTGCAGCCGCTCAGAGAGCAAGCGGTGGGATAATAGTAGCTGTTAGAAGGGACTTCAAAGCAAGAGGTATACTGCTTAATACCAACCTACAAGCAGTAAGCATTATAATCACTCATCCATTCACACTGTGTATATGTAATATATACTTACCTCTTTTTGATTGGTCCCTCGATGACCTACAAAACATACTTACCCAGCTGCAATATTCGTACATGCTCGATAGCGATTTTAATGCCCATAATCCTATGTGGCGTTCGGAAAAGCTAAACGCTCGCTGACAGCTGCTAGAAAGTTTATTTATTAATGACACCAATTTGACGCTACTTGTTGGTTCACCTATCTTTTTAAATACTCGATCTAACGATTTTTCCACTATCAATCTCTCCTTTTACTCCGCATCTATTACACAGAAGATCCAATGGAAAGCTCTCGCTAATCTGTATGATAGTGACCACTTTCCCATCACAATAGAATAGAACATGCCTCTTTCCGAATGCTACATTCCTGAAAGGTGGAATATGAATAAAGCAGATTGGGAACTTTTTAAATCAAACTTATCTGCTTCGGGCGTTCCGACAAGAACAAACATCGACGACAAGTTATCTCTCTTGACGCAGCATATTACGAACGCGGCATCAATTGCCACCGAAATCTGGAAGTTGTCACTCTGGGAAGAGACGCGTCCATGGTGGAACGAGGAAGCCAAGAAGGCTATCACTGGGAAAAAGAGGGTTTTTGTCGTTTTAAAAACGTGATTTCTTTCAAACGCGCCAGAGCAGAGGCTCATCGAACGATATTACGGAGCAAAAGAGCTTTGTGGGATAAATACGTGTCTTTGATTAACACCGATTCTCCGATTTTGGTCATATGTAAAAAAACTGCGTAGAATCTCAGGATGTAAGTAGCTCTTGCAAACTCCTGTTTTGCGAGTGGGTGGCGTTGCGATAGGTGAGCTGGCAGAGGTAGTCAAAAATTTGCGGGCCATTTCGAGCAGGTGAGCAGCTCACAAAATTCCGACAAAAACTTCCTCGAACACAAGCGGATTTCCGAACGTCATCTCAATTTTCGCACCGAGTCGAATACGAGTACAACGCCCCATTCACGAAACAGAAGTTAGATCAGGCTCTTGCCAAATCTAAGAACAGCTGCTCCGGGGATGATAACATCCATCACGCTTAACGGCTGTTTTGTTTGGTATAGAGAAGGCTTATGACATGACGTGAAGATTTTGTGTTTTGGAAAGGCTATACGATTGGGGTTACAGAAGCAACTTGTCTTCTTTTACTATATCTTTTTTGAAACAAAGATATTTTAGAGTTCGTTTGGGGCTTAAAACTTCTAGTCACCGAACGTTAAAAAGGCATCCTCCAGGGTTCCACCCTGAGCGTACGCCATTAAAGCGTTTTACACCACTCCAAGATCTAGTTTGTATGCCGAGTCCGTCATTCCATCTATTGCCAAACGTAGATCGATATTGGCAATATCATACAACGCCAAAATCAGGATGTGGGGTAGTGGCAATGTAGTTAGGCCAATGTTAGCAAGAGGTACGAATCTTTATACCACGGCAGGTACACTTCCTACTCCTACATCTACGTGGTTCGCGCTATAGCGAGAGAGTTATCTCTAGTTTTGTCGGTCTAAGATCGGACAAATATTCCCCCATAACCCGCCATGAAAAATGAAGCACATAGAGTACATAAAATCATTAAAAATAAAACAAACAATTGCAAGTGTCTACCACAAAATCAAAGCTCCTCAAAAAATGGAAAGAAAAATGGACACAAAGTGGCGGGTTCTTAAGGGAAATAACCAAATCTATAAGCGCCAGCAAAACTGACAATTGGCGCGTAGGGAGCAGGTACTGATTACCAGATTTCGTTTAGGTCATACGAGAATCACAGCATTGTACCTGTAAAAGGTGTTGCGTTCCCTGAAATGAAAGAAAAGCTGTTTATATATACTTTATAACAAGCTCTGGAATAAGGGTAAGTACACCATGGAATGGAACAAAGTCATTGTAGTACTTCTACTAAAGGAATCCAAGGATCACACTCTTTGTCGTATTAGTAGCAGTTTATTACAAAGTTTAGACACTATACACCACCTGAGCTACGCTATAGGAGTCTTTCCTATAAGTCCGGTAGAAAGCCTATATTACGGAAAGGAATTAATGTCGTTGAACTAGAGAAGAGCGACTTAAACTGCGGGTTACTTGTATCGAATAAAGGCACACCCTAATCTTCCAAACTATAGATTTCTTTTTAAGGCTCGAAATGGATATTCTCTAAAACAAACTATAACCCGACCTAGTGGTGTTTTCGGGAATATATGAACTCTTTAGGTATACATTTCCCTAAATTATGAATGAGGACCAGAACAAAATACTATCTTGCAATTCCTGGTATACGGATAATTCTTAATTTATAACGTTTTAATGAACCGTGTGTTACGTATTTCGTGAGGCACCTTTTATTTATACAGACGAGACGGTTCTAAAACTGAAGAGGAAACTTGCCTTTTCAAATTCAAAAACGCTTTCATTCCTACCAATCCAAGGTTAACAACAAAAATTTAATTCATCAAAAGTGTGTAAGAGGAACGTGTTGGTTTGATCACACCAAAAACTGAAATCTCACAACAAGCACGCAAAGGTACATAATTATCTGAACTTAAAACGTTTGCTTGATAGGCCAAACTCTGAAAAAACAAGTAATGTTATGGAATATTTTCTGACCTTGAATAACTTTGATATAATAGCGAGCGAGATAATGGATTACAAAAGTGCAAACCCCAAAGACAAAAATTGCGAGAAAGTTAGCGTATGTTCTGTACTATTTGCTGACGTTAGCTCTTTTTATCCGAGTTCTGTTCGAGTTTCTCTTAACGTTGAACTCGACAATTGTTTGTCCTTTTGGGATTTTTTTGGAGTGAGAGAATTGAGTGTAACTCTTCCAAATTGGTTTTCTAAACCAACGCTTAGGTGGCAGTAATAACCTAAGTATCGCTTTTTGTAACTGCTTACGCATTTGTTGACAAAGTAGCTTTAGTATCAATGACTATCCAGACTTCTTATGATAACACGAGGTGGCACTAGATGTCGCAGCCTTTTTATTAGTCTACAGATTTGAATTTACGGGCGTTTAGATTATATGTTTCTATAATTTATTTTTACCGTTGCTGCTTGTCTCTTAAAGAGATTCGGCAAAATTACAATTACTGACAAGGGATGATTCAGATATGCTTTGCTGGGGAAGACGCAAATATATATATATATACAGGGTGGCTAAACGAAAACGAAACGGCGGCTATGTCGAGTTTGTAAAGATTTTAAACAGAAAATGCTTGGACACGTCAATTTAGATTGCCAGGGGAAACATTTTCATAGTATAATACCACCCCTATATGTCATCCCTTAGCCAGGGTGGAACTAACCTCAAAATTTTTAAATGGAATAGTGGGTCGAGTTATACCTTGTTTGAAAGGTCTTTCAATTTTTTTTACGGCTATAATTAGGTCAAAGGATTTTATTTCAGCGGTTCTCAAACTATTGACTGTTTTAACATTTTACAGTTTTTTAAAAAATAAACCGCAATTCTTTTGTCAAACTATTAATTTATTAACAATCATACATAAACACTAGTCCAACAAATGCTGAAAATAGCCACCATGTCGATACATGTCAATTCGGAATACCTATGACGTCATCGGTATGCGCAATTTACTTACCAGGCAACCTGTTCTCTATTCTATTAACCACGACCGTTCACCTCCATGCAATAATACAGATTTTGTTCAAATCGACGTAAGCGGGGAAAAAATAAGAATGTCAAAATACAAATAAACAATAAATAGTAATGTCACTTAAAATGTTAAAATAGTCAATAGTTTGAGAACCGCTGAAGTAAAATCTTTTAAATTAAGTATAGCCGTAAAGAGAATCGAAAGACCTTTCAAACAAGGTATAACTCGACCCACTATTCTATTTAAAATTTTTGAGGTTAGTTCTACCCAGGATAAGGGATGACAGATAGAAGTGGTATTATACTCTGAAAATGTTTTCCCCTGGCAATCTAAATTGACGTGTCCGAGCGTTTCTGTTTAAAACCTTTACGAACTCGACATGGCCGCCGTTTCGTTTTCGTTTAGCCACCCTGTATATATGTTCCCATTCATCAGTGATTGGCTAAAAAACAAAATCGAATGTCAACCTTTAGCATAAATATGTTTGAAATTAATTAATTATTGAACTCTAATAATCAAGCTATTTAAATAAGGACTAAAATGCTAAATAATTACCAGTTTACAGAAAACCAAAAATATTTTCGAATTATACGTCTTAAAAATGAACACAATTATTTAATTGTGAACAAGTTTTAAAAGTAATTACAAAACAACTGAACGTTTAGATCAAAACACCCAAATACAAACAAATGCAAAATATACTATTTATTTTGGTTAAATGCAAGATTTGTTGGAGAAGCAAACAAAAACACCAACTATTTACAAGCACAAACGTATCTAAACAACAATTTTGTTTCAGGTATGAACTTCAATTTTCCATTGTTTGCCCACAAACAGAAAATTCAAAGGTAATAATAAATTAAGTTTATACGACTATTACCAAAAAGGAACCCTATAGAAATTTAAACAACAAACATCATACCTCCAAATATAATATTTATTAACTCGAGGGACAAATTTGAAGTTTACGCCTATATCTTGTTTTATTATACCAAATTCGCTAATGAAAATGCAAAATGTTATCTCACGTAAGGGAATCCTCTCACATTTGCACTTTGATTTGTTTTTTGTCAAACTGTTATAAGCGTTGTAAAGTTACATTTACAGTTGGTAGATTTACTTTGTTAATGACTGATTATTTTATCTTATTTTAAGAATAAAATTCTTTATTATTCGAAATGTTTTTCAAAAACTTATTTTATTCTTAAATATTTTAACATGCTGCAGTGACAAGTTTTCCTTTAATAAAATTTGCAACCCAAGTCGATTTAAAGAATAAATAAAAATTCAAAATATGTAATTCTGTATACCTTTCTGCAATTTATTGAAAATATTTTATGAAAAGTTACGACCTTATATCTTCTTTTTGGGAAATCTTGTGGATATCAGAAAATGTGGTTTAATATTTATTCCTTCCATTTCATATCTCACATTGCTTTTAAAAACTGATAACCAGAAAAATGTGTTAGCGAATTAACTAGCAGAAGATGAGTTACAATTACCTTTTTAAATAACCTTGTGTTAACTGATGATTATTTTGTGTTTAAAGTACCAGTTTATTGATTGAACTATTTTTTTGTATACTAATTTTTCGAAATGAATAATTCTAGACTTTTGTTTAAATTTTGCAATAAACCGTTTAAACCAAAAATTTAGACAATACTGAGTTAAAAAGTCCTAATTGCACTTCATTAAAATTTTTAAAAACAAGTTAGGCAACACAATTTATCTGCAACTAAACATACACACTGGGTATCCTACAGAAAATTGACATATGATTTTACTCTGTTAAATTAAAAATTAACGTATAACTTTTTTGTGACACAATTCGAACACAAACAATATATAACGTTGAATAGATAAATAAAAAAAATTGATGTAATAATAATGAATATTCAAAACGTATTTTACTAAAAAATCAGTAAGATAAGATATTTTTTGTAAAATTATATTTATTAATCAAAATAATGGATTTTCATTTATTACGCGGCATCTGTGGACGAATTGCTTAATTTGATGCCTAGTAATTTGCGCTTTCTAAGTAAGGTTCGATTCTGATTGCAGTATCTTTTTTTTATTAACTTTATTATCATTATAGTATTTGACACTGCGCTAGAAAATTGTCTTTGTTTTAAGTGAAATGATAATAAAACTGTGTGAAACAACAAGAACAAGAAGGAAAAACTTGCCGAAAATCTTCTTGGACCAAGAGTGGCAACAAGACTTTTGAAATCCCATTCTCAACTTTGAAGAGATTTTGAATCAAAGAAGAACGGGTGTTTACATCTTCAGATTGACAAGGTCCAAAGAAGATTTTTGTTTCTGTTACAACACTTAAGTTTTGACAATCTACTGACTCGAGAAGAGAAAAATTAAGAAACATATTAGCACCAGTTTGAGACTGTTCCAATTGTTTGTTTCAAATTACAAGACAACATGTACTCCCTACGAACACGTCAGTTGGAAGCGTTTAGTGGTAAATACTCTTTTAAGCAGTTCATCCTTAGCAAACCCAAGAAGTATGGTTTAAAACTTTTGTCTTAACAGATGCAAAACATTTTTTACCGTCCAATATGGTGT